>JAQIXS010002270.1:0-23777 GCA_034700785.1 Rossiulus vilnensis
TCTGAGTCGAAAGTTACGAACGGGGGATCAGAGGCGACGTTTAATGAAGTTTAAAGGGCATCGATGCGAAACGGAACCACGGCTTTTGCGCGCGAACGATTGAGGGGTTGCGACTAATTGAAAATTGTTTAGGAGTTTCTGACGCGAGCGCGACTAAATGCTTCGTTTTGAACGGCCTCTCCTTTGACCTGTCATGGGGTCACTGGGGTAGCTACTTTTCAAGGTGCATGGCGTTAATCAACTGACCATCTGCTATTAATACTCGTTGTTTCTCTTCATTTAAACAAAAAAAGTGACGCGTTACTCTACGTTAAAATAAAAAAATATATCGAGAGAATACCTTTTATATTATTATTTTTGTTTCCATGCATTTAAGCAACAACAGCAGCAGCAGCAGTTCCAACCTTCCAGTCGCAGTTTAGCCTTCACATCTCGGTGGTACGAGTGCGACTCCATTACCATATCCTAACAGCGGAGGACGTGCACTTCGTTAATGAAGATTTCTGTGTCGAAACGATAGGATAATAAAAGAAATGGCTGCATCGGACGCACGTTTTCATCTCGAGCATGGCCACCTTCTTTGGGAAATAATAGGGAGCGTTGAGTTTTACTCAAATAATGTGTAGGCTGTGAAAGTGTAATCTGCGGTTCGTTTTTGCAGTCTCCCAGAGAATCTGCTTGGACTTACTTCGTTTTATGGATAAAAGGATCAGTACAGGAAAAGTTAAGTCTTGATAAATACACAGAACACGGTGAACACGATGCAGCATCGCATTAAGCATCACATCAGGCATGGCATCAGAGACATCGATTAATCGGTACTAGGAATCAAGAGTGCAACTAAGTGGAGCATCAAGCATCGATTTAATAATAGCATCTGGATAAAAGGTTACTCAGACGTTTCGCAAATTTTTACAGTAAGCCTTCACACATGCAGCGTATTCGTTACATAACCGTTCAATCACTGCGAATGGTATAATTATAACATCAACCAAAATTGTTTAAAATACTTTGAGCAATAAGAGAACATTGCAATTGCTATGCCTCATTTTAAAAAAAAATGTTAATTCCGTAACTATGCTTTCGAGCAAACAAGCAATAAATAGAAAGGATTTAAACAGATCAAGGAAGGAAGGAAGGAGAGCGGGTTTATACGTGTGTTTAGAAAAAAAATTATTTTAAAAACAAAAATAAACATTCTTAGACAGCGATCTGCGAAATCCCCCCACCAATTTAAGTTCATAAAGTGCACTCATATGAAGGAGCGATTATCAGATGCTAAAAACACGTATTTGCGTGTATCTTCTCCCAGCAGTCATCGTTTTTAAAGGTTTTCTAATGTCTACATTAGTGTTAAAAAGTCATATTTAAGCCGTTCAATAAATCCAAAAACTGAACGAATATGTTGATTATCATTATTATTATAAAACAAGATGACTACATAATTAAAACGAGGTAGATCGTTTAACATAAATGCAATTTATAAATAAAATGAATTTTACGAAGTTAAAACCGTCACTACTGTACGATGATTAGTTGATATTCTTCGATTAACCAGAATTTCACCTCGAAAACGATAGAAACGCATTATTGAAGGCCTTCGTTAATTGATTGCACAACATTGCATTAGGACCCAATGGGGTACATTGTACAACACACGAGACGCATTTAACGATTTCAACTCAAGCCCTTCTCGATTACGTGAACAAAGCACACGTTAGAAAGCTCGTTAACACTGAAAAAGTATAGCGCACGCGTAAATAATAAAACGAACTGCGGTTTTAAAATGTCGAGATAAAAAACAAAAAACTAGTCCTTTCGTACAACTAGCATAAATGAACATGAACATGAATGCATATGTAGAACGGTGCAATGCCAAACAAATCCACGCACAACTTTCTCGTCTTTATAAGCAGACAATGCGTGCGACCGTACAAATGGAACGAATCGATAAACAGCATTTGGATAATGCATCAAAGTATTTGAAAATAAAGTTGCCATTAAGATGAATTAATTCCACGACCAAGTAAAAAGATGAAGCGTCACGAGAACTCCAATCTGTTTTGCATTCGTTTCAACGTTCACGTTCATCTTTAGAGTGAGTATACATGCATACACGTTGCATGCGTCATGTTGCATCTAGTACAATTCGTATACATGCACCGGTACGTGTGTGTGGCATATTTTTCCCCTCGAGTTCCTCCCATTTTCTGCGTATGTCTTTCACTGCCGCCGTGCCTTTTGAGTGCACTGCGTGAAGACCATTAAAAAAAAAAACCGAAGGCTCGATGGATCGGATCCATCACGGTCCATGGATAGACGGCCATGGCATGCGGAGCAAGTAATGCAAACAGAAGTATATATATACATACATGCATATCGAGGGCTTGTGTGTGTATGTACATGTACTGTATACATGTATACGCATCGGTTAATAAGCCGCAGACAATTCGATAAAACAAGGCGCCAAAAATATGTTTGAACGAGCGAATCATTTTCAAATTCACGAGTGCCCATTTATTAAACACATACACGTAGCCTATATACGAGTATATACAAACGAAACAATGCCCTTGTTGGATTCCAGTTTTAGGATTATAATTACTAAATAGAGAGATCGAAATATCTCAACTCGTATACATGTAGCTATTGATGTGGTAAATATCAAGCATTTCGAAGATAAAGATCCTTGAGCGATTTTTCAAAAGGACAAAAAAAATGATTACGGATTTCAAAGTTAACCCTGCATGAAGGCGAATTTATTGGCGTCTCTCTTTCTTTAGGTTGAAAAGCATTTCCATTGGTATTTTCTTCCAAACGATGGATGTTTTCTCATATTTCTGTACAATATTTTTAGTCATTCTTAAGCGCATACACCATAGGTGAAAATTTTCCAAGTACTGTACTTGATTTACAATCATTTAAGCCTTCGGAGCGTTTTAATGTTAACAGGTCTTGAGATAAAAATGACAGAAACGACGTTTGTAGAAAATAAAAAAGGACATTAGACTAGAAAAGAATTGATCACTACTTGATGGCACGAAATAAATGTCTATAACTCTACATCGCGAGTTATCCACACTTTAAATAAGGATATTTGAATCGGTTTCTCTCTTTCTTTAGGTTGAAAAGCATTTCCATTATTAGTATTCTATTCGAAGAACATGGCTTTTTGGCCCGCGGGCCACCGACTTATAAGGGAAGCGAATCGGTATGATACCGTATACATGTACATGTGTGTATGTGCAATGGCTACAGAGTAGGCCTAAGTGTTATGGGTTGAAACGAGCGAGGTCTCGGAGGTCACAAAATCTGTGCTAGCGAGAGCAGCTTGGCCCACTCGGCTCGTTGCGTACATTAATCATGGCCCATGTGTTCATGAATGAATAATGATCGTGAATAATTTAGAGGCAATTTGGTAAGCCTTCATGCACCCTGTACGCAATTACGTTGCTTTTTCGCATTTCGCAGAATTTCCTCCCCGTGTTTTTCTCTCGCCAGAGATTCGCTTTCCCCCTAAATCGATAGAAAAACCACTTCGTGTATATACAGCATAAAATAAAGCCAGAGCGTATATACATACTTGTAGTATATGTGTACATGTACACAGTGTAAGCCGTACCACAACATATTTATAAAAACCCAATGTTTGTTGGTGTCTTGTTATTTTCGTCAAACGCGACGGGATTGCGTTTGGCTGCGCGTTAATTTCTCTCCAAAAACTTTGCATAATTAATTACAAATTAAATTATCGCTGAAGAATAAGCGAATGTGTGATCCAGGTAGAATCGAACGATGTTGTTTCCGGTTTATAATTTGATAAAAGTATTTTCAAGAAACAACGCTATATAGATCGAGGAAGACTTTAATCACTTTTCTGCAACGACGAAAGCATTTAGGCTAATTCTGTAAAAACCACGAATGATTTCACTGGAAAATTGCCTAACGATGCATATTTTACATATGCTCTCGATATACGTGTATATATGGTTACGTATTTGTATTTCAATTCTAAATTGGTCAATCCTTAATTGGGCCACAAAAATATTGTTTATTTAAACTGGTGTCAATTCTTGAAAGGTTAAACGGTTCGTATGATTCTATGATACACCGAACGTCATGTTTGCAATTAAAAAGAATTTCTTCAGCATTCAATCCGTCAGGCGTATATTATATACGTAATGTGGTTAACATTTGTCAAACCACGCATTGGGAATAGGGAATTTGAGCTCCGTATCGGGATCACGTTTTCGGACGCGCATACCGCAAAACGCCAATTATATTACGCGTACGAAGGAATATTTCCGGATGAAACACGGGACTTACGCAATTATCGAAGTTAGCGCCGCACACACAGAGTGGCGCTTTCCTCACCCAATTCCAATTAAAATAGGTAATGATCTCGTCGAACAACGCGTTCGATTGGGAAGTATTACTAACTTGGACACTGTAGTTTGTGAAGGATTTGGTGACAATGCTTGCTTCAGGGGTCACACACGGAGTACCTGGCTAACTCGATACCCTTGGGAAGGTCTGAGACAAGAACCATTATGATGTAACACTGATGTAAACACTGTAGTTTGTGTGAGTGTCATAAACACTACCATTACTTCCACGACCTCTTTCATGGTTGGCGTTTACAGGTTACGTCGCGATCTTAATATTTCCTATTGCAAATCTGTGAAAATCAACGAAACCTCTCAATGAGGTTGCGTAACGGTATTTTTCAAGTTTATTTTATTATGTTTTAGTATAAATAAACGAGGCATTTTCGAATTTATAAAAAAATAACTTACACCCTAGTGTTCAACTAATTCTAGACGGGCAAAATAAATTTAGCAATTGCTGCGTGATTCGTATTTGAAGAATACACGTAGGTTACGATAACGTTAATGCTAATCAATTATTAAAGCCTGATAATATACTATGAGGCGTTTTACTACATCCACGCGTAGTTTATTCTACTAGTCTAAGAGTGAAACCAAAATGTCGGCTATATCGCGTGAAAAAGCTCGGCTGTAAACACAAAAGACGCGTTGCCTATGAAAAAAAAAATCAGCTTAATGTGCGCTTAGCGTGAAAGCTGCATTTTTTTTTTCTTTTTTTTTTCTCTCCATTTCTTTCCTACCCTCACATAACATATCGTTATCATATCTGACGAAATAGAGAGGCTTAAGAAAACCAAAAAGCGCTCGCGGGGGGGATGTTGCGATGATTGATCGTCGATGATCGTTCTTCCTAGCTCTCTATCTCTCTATCTCTCACTCTGTGAATCTCTATCGAAACTGGACACATGGACACATCACCGGTGCGAATTATTCCAATGATGTACGAGCGATAATCAGTACATAGAGTATACAATGTTCGTGTGTCTGCAATTTTCTAATTGAATAAATTGATTTTTATTAAAGAAGCTTGCAAGACCAAGGTTTACTTTAAAAAGTACGTTTCGCTCTTTTTTGTAGAGCTTAATCAGGCTTTTTATAAACGTTATATCTTAAATTACAATGTCTGTTCCTGCATTATTCTTATTTCCTGTTTTTATTAAATTGCGTTTATATTTATTTTATGTATGTATAGTAATAGGTCAATAAGTGACTTTCTAATGTGTATAAAATAGTTTTTATTCACCACACAGCCTGATGAAGCTGTAATAAAATAGCGAAACGTAATATTTAATGGAAAACTTGAACTACACGACGTCAAAACTTAAAATTTCCTCAACTGGAATACACGTAATAAAAAATAGTGTTTCAAGTTTCTTACCGTAAAGTTCAACGGATCCTTCTGTTTCTCCCAAGTAGTTTTTGGCGATGCACTTGTACGTCCCGTAATCTTTGCCATTGAGATTCCTAATTTTTAGCTTCATGATGATCCTGTACAGGCTTTCCATCGTCACTGTCTCGTATTTAGTGTTGGTCATTAGCATTCCTGGGCCTCTCGCCCAATAGTTGATGGATTTGGGAAATGCTTCCGTCGAGCATTCCAGCATGATGTCACTTCCTGGCAAAGCGCCAACCAATTGATTCGGAATACTTATTATCGGATGAACTGAAGAAAAAAATAATAATATTAATAAAAAAAAATGGAGGAGGATTGGGGGTGAAGTGAGACGTAAGTGTCGTGTTATTTTATGCAACAACAACAACAACAAAAAAGGAGTTCGCGAATGAAAATAATCCAGCGCATCGCGATGTGGTCATGTGACATTCTCCCACCTCACAAATCGATTGAATTGGATGCGAAACTATAGAAATGCCCACACATTTAAGCATCAAATACTTCTTATAACTGTTACATTTACTTTTTTCCTGCATAGAATTGTGTCGTCTACTAGGGTTAGGGTTGCTTTTATAATTTAAAAAATGTCTCGTTTATTTCTTACAAAACCGTTAACAAATAACGTGAATTATTATAGAAGGTACACGTAAATGAAGGACGAGCAATTCTAAACTGCAGGCCAAATAAATTCAGCATTGATTCGCCGAGTAATTAAAGCAGAAGTTCAGTGTAATTGTATTTCTGTCTGCGTTTCGATATTATTTCGACATTTTATGCTAAATACATTGAATAATACATTGATAACAAAGAAACACTACCGATATTTACATACATGTTTCACAAAGTATTTACATCGATTCTTACCTACATGTAAATGCAGGACCAGACATTTCTACGAAGTAACTACGAAGTAATCGAACGGAATAATGTACTAAAATCGCGAAAAACGTAATTGAAATCCAGACAGACGCTGACGAATCCAAAAACTATTCACTTTCATGCAATGAGCATATGTACTGTACAGTACAGTACACAGTAAAATTGTATATCGGCTCATTAGTGCGCAAAACAAGTTTCAGGCGACACGACGCGGTAATGTTATGAACACTAATTAACCAAGGTGCAACTTTTGCTAATTACATTTGCAAAAAAAAAAAAAAATGTTTAAATTCCTCTCCAAATAGCGAGCATTATTTAATTAAATTTTAATGAAATCCAAAAGAATGCGAAGCGTTTTAACGCGATTAACGAGAATTGCGTCATCAATGCATCAGGCCTGCATTAGTGTGTAGACCTACAATTGTATACATGTGTATGTACACATATATATAGATAATGTACTGTACTGTACTGTTTGTGCATGTTTTGTAAGGCTCATGAAACGGGGCTAATTGCGATACACCGGTTTAAAACACCGTACATGTCTGCGCGTTATACATGTTGGCCTACATATAGTGGGATGACACTGTATACTTAATCGCATAATGTCAATTTTGTAGAAAATCGGGTATTTCCTTACACCCAAAATTGCAAATTAATCATTCACGCTGCACGCAGAAAATACTCGAAACAAATGCGAAATAAGTTTCAAATCATTAACAAAGTTGTAACAAAATACTTTAAACTACAAGTTGTAATGATTTTTTCAGCAAACAAGCAACGTTACATCTCGTTTATAATATGCACTAAATGCGTCGTCTAAGGCCAATTAAACGCATAACTGACAACTGCGAAACATCAGGAGCTAACCTTTTGCTACATCCATGTTTTCAACGCTCCTAAAATAACAGCACACATGTACCAAAAAAAATTGTCCGGAAATTAGAATTTTTCACTACTAACGATCCTGACGATCTATCACATAATAGGCTAATAGACTTACGATTCGCAAACAAAATTTGAATTAGATTGAGAATTTACTATAACTATACGGTATATATTGTACACGCATATTGATTCAATTTCGATAGAAATGTGCGGGAAAACTTCGCCTCTTAATTTGACACGAATTTCGCAGCTTTCGAAGCCCAATCTTCGCATGCAACAAACAAAAACACAAAAAATAAAATCGTTGTAAACTTACACTCCACATCCAGCATGATCCGTTTGCTGATGGCAGGGGGCACTCCGTTGGAAGCGATGCACAAATACGCCCCCATATGATTGCGGGATACTTTGGAAATATTTAAAATTTCACCATCCAACGTCATTACTGAAATTTCGAAACAAAATAGTTTATTACCATCCTTAGTTTAATCGGTCTGAGTATTCCCGTAACATCACTTTTAAGGTTACATGCGCGGTTACGTTCATATCAAACTGACAATCTCAATTATAAAAATATACACGTAAGTCGCTTCAATTAATTATTGAAGTTCAATTTATTTTACAACGGGTAGAATTCGGTATCCGCGACGATTTCTTCCCCCCCCCCCCCTATCAATCCTATCAAACTCAAACGCAATCAACTCAGCAAAAAAAATAGGAACAATCCCAAGAGCCTATATTCCGGAACTTGTGAAGATGGGAATGAAAAACCCCACCATGCTGATGGGGAATCAACCACAGATTGAGCCAGAGGAGAACCGAATAGACCAGAGTCTATCTACCACTCCAGCAAGAAGAGAACCCACCACCCACCAAGAACAAATGGTGAACACACAACCAAGTATCATACTACGTAGGATTGATGAGGTCTTAAACTCAGCAAACGGAAGAAACAGAGGAGGAATAAAAAGGAAGGCGAGCACACAACCAACGAGGGTCCAACCGAAAAGAAAAGTCAAAAACAGATCACAGTGACGCCTAGAGAAACGAACTGAACACAACGCAATCTAAAGAAAAATTATTCAAAAAGCTCATACGATTAACGGACATAAAATAGGAACAGTTATAAATTTAGAAAATACCTAACGAAAGAGCTCTCCTACTTAAATTTAAAGATAATGAAGTTAAGTAAATACCAGTAAAGATGTGAAACAGGCTTCGAAAATTCGGGGTCTCCCCCAATAAAGGAACATTAAAACAACAACCCAAAGGAGATTAAAAACAAATAGTCTATAAAAAGAGGACGAATTGTTACTTACCAGTAAAACAGGAGTAGCCTAAAAGAAATTAAAATTAAATTCAAAGAAGGAAATTAGGAAATAGAGAACTGAAAAATTTAAATAATAATGTTAATACTTACAAACCATTTTGAAGATTCTGAAAATAAAGAAATGAAAACAGTACATTAATTGTCTCGCAGAATAGAAGAAAACGAGTACATAAATTAAGTTACAACGTAGATAGAAACGCGATTAACTTCAATAGAATACAAGGAACCCTAAAAAACAAAATTTAAAACTACCGCCAATAATGGGCTATGGCGCTTCATACAAAAGAAGGAGGCGGCGAAATTGGAAAGACTTCCATCTACCAAACTGGCCACCACGCATTTAGGATAGGGTGGAGAGAATACAAATATTTTAAGGAAACGCCGATTAACGGGAAAAGAAAAGGAAGGAAACGGAACGAATTAATAGGCAACGTAGGAAATAAGAGGATTGATGACGGTAACATTCGATTTCCGGTTGAGTTGGTGAGACTTGGTTTGGTTTATTGCTAATTAGTGCATGGACGTGTTAGGAGGAGGCATAAAGGATGCCAAGGATAATATGAAAAACTGATTTTATAGGTGACTGACACCCCAGGATTTACGTGATACAGATGAGTAATTTGTACGGGAGAGCGTACTGGAGGAGATGATTTAAAGATTCGGTAATAATCCCAAGAGTGATAACCACGGCCCTTTGGCGGCTGCCAGCGTTTTCACATGCAGTTTTCGCCCGTTATCGACATCTAAGGTCACGTGACCCGGGTTTTGGCTAACCGTTCTCAGGGGTTTAACGGTCATTTCCAAACTTTCCGAGTCATGACGAACATCGATCGTTTATCTGTCCCAGATATCACCATGCCGAATGAAGAAGTCGCGCCTCCTCAACTCATCGCGGAGCCGACGGACTTCGTGCCCCAGGCCAGGGCTATGCTGGCCGGCCTGGACAAGGCGGACGATCTGGCCAGGGCCTCTCGAACTCTTCCGATTCCAGCAGCCGCGGGTGCGTCCGCATCCACGGCCCCACCGTTCGCGTCGGGGTTGGGTGCCCCGATGGTGTTGTTCGCACACCCGCCGGACTTTATGTCTCTAATCCTCTCCACGGTGACCACCCTGCTTCAAGTGGCGGAGCCCCTCCAAGCGGCGGCTCAGCTCATGCTGGAGAACGCCATCCCAACGACCAGCGCCGTCGCTCATCAATCGCTGATGGAGAGTTTTCTTCAAGCTATCCGCGACCGTCGACGTTACCTGGCCCGGGCAGAGGAACTGACCAACCTGCTGATCGCGGAAAGGGAGGCATACCTTGCCACGCGCCAGAAGCTCGAGCTCACGGCCGCTTACCTCGCGGACGCCTGCTCCCTAATAGAGCGCATGCAGGGTGCCCCGTCTCCCCACCCGGAACCAGCATCACCCCGCCATCCTGATCCAGTTCGCCCGGAGATGTTCAACGAACCCGGCGCCGAGGCCCCTGACACCCCCGTGTTGGATGCTATCCCGCCCACCCCAGAAGCTCCGGACACCCCTGTGTTCCTGCCGCGACCCGGTACGACGGACCTGGCTCTTGGTCGGAAGCGGAAGATCATCGCCCGAAATCCCCTACCGCACGGAGACGAGCTACGCATCGACACGTCGGATGAGGAGATCAGTCCAGAGCCACAGGGTGCTATACAGGAGGCTCTATCGGTCGTGGTCCAGTCGGCCCCCTGTCGACCCCCTGCTAGGGTCAAAGGATTGTCTTCCCCGCAACGGTCCCGCCCCAGCAGTGCCACGCGTCATCCCAACCAAACTCGGGCGGGAGCCTTCTCTTTGCCGGCCAAGCGGGCGAGGAAGGTTCTACTCCCTGATGCACCACCTAAGAAGACGTCCACCCCCTTGGCTGCGGAAGGTCGTGCAATCCCCCCCCCACGACGCGTGTCTCTCAGATCACGGCCCGCCCTGGAGAAACCTGCAGTCTCCACCCCGGCGACACAGGTGCCCCCCGCGCCGGAGGAATCCTCCAGCGACGAGTCATCAGATCCATCCACCACCTCACCACAGCCCAGGACCAAGCGATGTGCGTCGTCGGGGCGCAGGCCCGCCCGCAACTCCTCTGGGAAGTTCTGGGCCATGAAGTACGGACGCGAGAAACGCAAGGAGTTCGTGTTATTCCAGTACTTCCTGTGCCCATCTCGGGAGGTCGCCAAGGATCCCGACAGACTCGCGGCCTTTGAGGCGCGTGCGACCTGCCGGATGGCGGAGGACCCCTCCTCTACGTATGTTCCCCCGGTGCCGGGCGACCCGGACTACGCACACTGGGAGATTCTACATAAGCTGCCCCGCCCCGGAGGAGGTCGTGAAGTCTGTCACTGGTGCTTTGCCAGGGTGAAGAAGTACGATAGATGCTTCACCCATTGGCATGGCGCCTATCCGATTCCCCCGGAGCGGCGCATCCTAAACCCCAAGGGACCTCCGCCATCGTGCAAGATCTCTGCCTTGGATTTACGTGTGTTGGACATCATGGTCCGCCGGGCCATGGCGGTCCCCCGGGAGTTCTGACCATCGGGGCCAGGGCCCTGCTTCGAAAATACTCGCTCCTACTACCATTTGGGGGGGAGGGGTGTGACGTGAGAGCATGGGGCAGGGGCACAAGGACCCCATTGCCCGTCCAAGGATGCGCTGACTAACAAACAGACAATGACAAGAAGTCAACACTTCCCCTTGGACTAACGACGATATAAAAGGGGATCCGAGGACGCCGGAAACTCTCTCTCTTCTGCTGGACTTCTGACCCCAACGTTCTAAGGGAGAAGAAGACATTTTTACTTATGTGTTCATGCTTTTACTGTTCCTTTGCTCACATATTTTACTTAATTCGTTTACTTGTTGGCCGCGTACGTTGAGTACCCACTCCGCGAGCCCCACCATTCTTCTCATTTTTAAGCTACTCCTACGAATAAACGACTCCCCACCCGGGACAGCCTTGCTCTTTAGAACGCTCTTGGTCCTGTCCCTTTACTTTCCCCACGCAGGGAACACCAACCAGCCCAAGTCGCGATCATCCCCGGTAAGTTACCTCTACACACCACCTACCTTACCGCTTCTGCACCAAAATCAGCACGGACGAAGGCCCGCATCACAGGACCCCCGCCGTTCCAGGACTTCCCCGCAACATACCTGCCAGGCATTACAGACGCCCGGCATCCCATCGTGAGTAGAATGCGACAGCCCACTCACAACCTGGGGATCCGAATAACGTCCATCCTTCTCCGTCCTCAGTTACTCCCGCAGCAGGTTATATGCCCTCCGTCATCGGTCGCCTCCGCATCACACGACTGCCAACATCCACGACTTGGTCTGCACCATTCATCAGTGGGGACACCAGGTCCGGTTCTGGGTTAAGGCGCACATCGGGATCCCAGGGAATGAGAGGGCCAATATGCTCGCCAAGCAGGCTTCAACCACACATGCTGGGTATGCCGTTGTCCTCTTCCCGGATCTCCGGTATGAGAGGTTCGACTGGTAGAAGTCCATATACATCGACATGCTTCTGCTGTTCCGGAGAGGCGTCAGCTGTATGGCATTGATGACCCTCGTGAATCAGAGAAATTCAAGGAGGCTAACTTATGGCGGCGCCATATCCATTGGCAGCGCATACACCCCTGTTATAAAAAAAAACTAACATAACCTAGCCTCTTAAATTATCTATTCAGAGATCTGTACAAATGAGAGGAATTTAAGGCAACATGACCTGTAAATCAGGGAAATTAAAATTTGTAAAAGGGTGGTCACCCTGTGATTTATATTGACGATAATATTCTTTTTGGATTTTATGCAAAAACTTTGTTCTCTAAACTAATAGTCGATGGAGCCATACACAGAGCTGCTGGAAAGGAGTTGCAGCACGCTTGCGATGCTTTACATGGCTGTGAAACAGGAGAAGCCAAAATAACTAAAGGTACGTTAGGTTTGGTCTTGGCATTTTTTTTTATCTTTTTTTTTATCTTGGATCTTGGATAAAATGCTAGCTGTAAATTGCCATAATTTCCAAAATTGCTCAAAAGAGGGTTTGTCTAGTCACATTTATGCAATGGTAGTGAATTTTCCATAGCGCACTTTTTAAGTTTTGAAAGTATAAATGAGAATACCAGTAATTGGTAAATATTGCCTGCATTCGATTCTATAGACATTTTTGACAAATCAGGAAAATGTTTTCCAGAAAAACATGGAAAAGTCAGGGGGAACCCTGTGATACTAATGTTTTATAGTTATGCAAATGAAATAGAATGTATGAAATTGCTGAACTTTTGAGGCACCTATGGACGGTATGATTTTCAGAAAAATAATTTTGCTCACGATTTATTCGTTGAGATGATTTGCTTTTTGGTGTGATAAATAAATGTCGAGAACATTGATAGTAAAATAAATTTTCGAACCTTCTGTTGGATTTTTTTCGAATGAAATTTGCGTTTTACAAATTTTATTGGCATTACGTTAAATTTCCTAAAATATACTTGTGTTGGCTAAAATCTAGATGTGATTTAGAGGCCCTTTTGTTGTTGAAACCATTTTTGTGTAACTCATATGAGAGTGAGGTGTCCAGTTTGAAATTGCACAATTACAATTCGAATTAATGTGGACCTTTTTTGATGCTTTTTTTCAGGATTTAATCTTCCATGTAAATGTACGTACTTTTGTTATCTCGAACCTGGTGAGTTTTAAAATGCTGAGTATTAATGCTGCTGCATGTCCACGCTACAGTTGTCATTCACACAGTTGGTCCGGTGGGACAAGTCGACGATAAATTAAGGCAGTGCTACGAAAATTCACTACAACATGTGATTGAAAACAAGCTAAGGAGTGTGGTTAGTGTTTTGGTTCAGTTTCATTTGTCGCTGGAAAGTTGGGTTGAATTGAAACTTGACTCATGGGCTGCTTTCTTGCTTATATTTTGGACAGGCATTTCCTTGCATTTCAACGGGAATATACGGTATGGGAGAATGTTTCAAACGTCTTTGTAATTTCTATCCATTTCTGTAATTTCTGGCATGGGTTCAGTCTCACTAACGTGTTACACTGGCAATATTAAATAATTGCCATAAGGGATGAAAATAAAATTGGTGTTAGTCACAATTTAATGCAAACGAATCTCTACGTTATCTCTACTCAAATGAAACGTTATTTTTGTATAAACAGGTTTTCCAGCCGAGCCAGCTGCTAACATCGCGCTGAAAACAGTGAAAGAATTTCTGGACAAGCATCATACTGAGGTAATTGATAAATTTCTAGCAGTATTTTTTAGTCGCACCTTAGAGATCCTTACGCTTTCTTTGAATGCCTACAAGGTTGACAGGATTATATTCTGTGTGTTTTTGGATGATGATTGGAAACTGTATAGGCGCTTGATACCGAAGTATTTTGAGTGAAAGGTATTTCAACCTTACTTTTATTTCTGCATCGAATTATAATTATGGGATTATTGCACGTTCTTATTTTCTTGTAAAAACAATTTCATGTTGCAGAAAACTGCGGTCATAAATCGGAGAAAGCATAGTGATGCAACAGTCTTGAATCCGGTGAACTTCCTAATTTGATTTCAGCTACCTTAATTGTGAAGCAACAATGTTTGTGCCATGTTCCATATCAGATATTGTGAGTTGAACCAGACGTTACATTTTTCTACCCTTTGCTGAATTTGTAGAGGATGATTTTGATTTCGCTTTGGCAACTAACCATGCTGTTTTTGTGACAAATTGCAAGTGTGATTTTTGTTCTGAATTTGGTATTTTTAAGGTTGTATTTTTTTGCCGTAATAACAATTTTTATATAATCACAGCTTCCATCACACTTACATCACTTTCTAATCAGTTACATTTAAAGATATTGTTGCCGTTTTGTTAAATATAATTGAAAACTAGTCATTGAATGACTGCAGTGAAAGAGCAAATGATTGTCGTTCAAAGATGTGTAAATATAAATTCAAAGCTGTAACAACTGGACTTGATGGTTAATAGTCTAGATTTAAATAATTCATGCACGAAGCAGTGCAGTGATGTGATGCTTTATTTTTGTCCCATTTAGTTCATTTTCTTCTTAATTACCTGGTTGAAAATAAATTTGTATGCTGGTATTTCCACGTTTTCAATGATTTCCTTTACTTACGTGTAACTGCTACTGTTACGATTTTTATCCTTTTTGAGTTGTTGCTAAATTGAGATACATGTACGTTTTAAAAATTTCTTTAAAACTGTACATTGAAGTATTGGTTTGAAATCATTTTTGTAAACGCTTATGGCTTCATTTTTTCTACTTTATGAAATGTTTCGATTGAACCTTGACAAGATTTGAAATAAATTTAAAGTTTTGCAGATATTTCTCGACCCAAAAGGATGTCCACCGTGCAAATAAAATCAAAAAAATGTTGCCTCAAATGTGTATTATAATTGCTGAATTCATTTGTTCCCTCGCAGAATTTGTTGTCCACTAGGGTCTGAGTTATTTTTGTATTATGAAAATGTTCCGTTTATATATAAACAATTGAATAAAGTTTAAAAGAAACACTTGCAACCCTAAGCACCATAATGTCAATGAAGGAAATATTTCCCATCAGTTTTATAATTGATGGGTGCCAAACCATAACTTACCAAGCGCTAAACAAAAGAACGAAAAAACTAGTTTTGTGAAAAATGTTGTGAAAGATACCGCTAATCTTATTTCGTTCAAACGACAAGTTCAGACGTTAAACACCTATGACGTTTAATTACGAAAACATAAACAAGGACTATGTGGAAAAGTTGTGTTTTTGTCATTTTGCCAAAACAGTCAGATGTGCCACATGTATAGCACCGCATATAAACGCATTTTGACGTCCAGGTTTCAAAACATGTTTTTAGGAACATCCAACTCAGGCACTGACTACTGAGCAAGGTTTTTGAACTCCCTACGAAATGCCAACTCAACTGAAACGGAGACTGAAATGAAGTGTAAAAGGGACCTTAACGTCTTGTTAAGGCCTTGGTAAAATCGATTTCCCATTGCGACTTGGGCAATGATCTTCACCGGAGGGGGTTGCTAAGCGACTACAACATATACGCCCAAAAGATAACCTAGACCGAGATTTGGATTTATTGTAAACAAGTGTCTTGTCCAAGCCAGCATCTTCAGATTGTGCATTTGAACAAAGATGTTACAGCTGAAAAGTTCAACTACAGGATGGTTTGTACTCGCAGTCGTTTCTAATTTTGGTAAGACCGACAGAGCGCGCAGAAATGAGGAATGGACTAATGAAAACTGTGATGTGTAATTTGTGCGTTTCTCCTAACTTGTGGCAGGCCTGACGATTGCTGCACAGAATGCTCAGAAACCAGAAACGGGAATTCCAGAAGGACAGCTTGAGACTGACATGGCGGTATGTGAATGAATTATTCTCAGAATTTTGTGTTTACTCTAGTTTCTTCTCTCTCGCGATTGAAAGTTGAGAAATACGAATTTAGGAAAGTTTGTTACCATTGTTTGAATATTAAAAATTCCCTTAAATTCCAGTAGGTTTTTTTCCCCAAAAGCAATTTTTTTTGCAAGTGGACCAAAATCCGTGATTTGTGATCTAGTTTTTCTTAAAAATAATTCTATTTGTTCCCTTCAATATTATTATTCTTTTTTTATTTATTTACTTTTTTAAACTAATGCTGTAGACCATCATTAGTGACGTTTAGAAATTGTTCCAAAAGTTATTGTGATGTTTTTTTGTGTGAAAGTTTTCGTCTTTTGTTAAATGGGCAAAGAGGATGGTCAGTTTTTTTCGTATTTAATATATGTGTTCTATCACTTATTCACAACCGTGTCCCGTTCTAAATGCCAGCGCTGTTGTTTGTCAATTCCTCTTATTTGTAACTTGCAGAATTAGGAATTAATGTGGGTTTTTAACATAATGCTGTTATCATTTTGTAGGAATTGTTAGGCCACATGATTGTGGCGAAATTGGAAGAAGGGTTAACTCCAGGTAAACTACGAAAACAAAAATTCGCAGATGCTTTTCATCAGGTGGTTTTGGGAACGTTACCGTATAAACATGACGTTTTCAGGTGTTGAAACTATTAACAACCCTCCATGGAAATGCCTTCTACTTGAATTGCAATCTGTGCTGTTAATTTGGGGCCACGATGATGTAGGCGATGTGGGGGTAGGTAATTTTTTTTTGAAAATAATATTTTACATTTTTACATTTTTCAATCAAGTTCTTGATGGTGTCGATGACTGCTAATCTTGTTTATTTTAATAGGTACCAATTATTTTCAATACAACGAATTCATATTTTCAATTTAATGGATGTCCTTTTGATAAAGACGTAAATAAACCACGAAGGTTTTGGCTTAACTCACCGATGGGTTATGCGATTAACTTCACAGCCAAACAGGTATTGGTGTACTTTAATTACATTTGTTTTGCGCTTTTGTGGCAAGTTTGTGATGCAAAAAAAAAAAAAAAAAACTGCTATTTTTGTAATTTTTACTTTTTTAAGATTTTGTAGCAAGTTTGAAGGTTTAGTTTTTAAAACGTCTTTGCCAAGTTTGTGAAGTAATACAAACACTGCAAACTTGATCTCTTGCTTGATTCTCTTGCACCTTCAAAATTTCAGAATGTGGATGCAAAGCAATGGTACATCGATTCCATTCAAATTTCTTACAATTCCTCAAGCGCTTTTAAGAATTCCAGCTATGGTGAGCATCTTGATAGCCTCTCATCCATAAGCTGGTGATACGTCATCTTATACATACTATGCATTTTATCGTTTTCTTTCATCAGATAAATGGCATGTTCTGAAATCAAGCCCGAAGGAGAAATTTATAGAAGCACCCCTGAAAAGGTCTTTCTCGTGTCCTCACTTCCGGATAATTCAGTTTCACAACAACCGTTCGCAACTAGAGGCTGAGATGCACTTCTACAAAATACGATTGCAAGTTTATAACGTGCCGAAAAATGGCACATTTTCACCAGGTTTGAATTCTGCCTATAGTTGTGGTTGTTTTCTTTTTTTTTCCCTAAATATGCTTCATCAGAAATGCAAATTACTATTGGCATGTTTTGCTTTAAATTTGTAATTGAAGTAGAACTATATCCCCAAAGGCCCCTTTACATTTGCACGATGTATTGCAAATTCCTACGTAAAATGGACTTCCAATAGCGAGCATGACGTCACTCTTTGCGATACGTCGACTTCTCAAAAAGTGACGTCATATAACGGCATGAACGTATGGTAGGAATCTACCTTATATCATGAAAGTAAACCGAAGAATTTATTTTAGTAATGAGCCTCAGTTGTGACATTGCTTTCTGTTTGACATTTTTTTGAGCATTTAAACATTAAATAACATCAATTTCAGAACAATTGCAACAAAATGTCCATCACGTAAGATATTTTGCTGTAAAGGCAGTCATTTATTGCTTTCCTTATATTATATTTGATTTACTTTATTTGTAAATCTCAAGCAAAAGCAATACATTTCAAGTGAAAGGTAGTGTCAAAGGTAAGATGATAAAAAACAACGGTTTGGAAATACTGGAAACAAATTCCAAATTATAATAAACACCTATTAAGATTAGAGACACTTTAAAACACGTGCCAAAAGGCAACTTTACGCTAAAGAAAAACACCACCACTCCCATGTAACGCTTTGTAATGACTTTCATTGTTCAAAGACAACGTTTTCTGTTGACTATTTTGGACTGCATTTTTGATTTGCAATATTCTTCACAGCTGATAGCTTTATTCTTAGATTGCACTTGCCTTTCCTTAGAATTCATATGCAAACCACGTCCAGCACGCGGCGATTCACCTGTCAAGGCTGCTACTGAAGAATCTAAAGAGTCTAAAGAATCCAAAGAATCGAAAGAGTCTAAAGAATCCAAAGAATCGAAAGAGTCTAAAGTTGTCCACTGCAATGATTCAGTACCTGTTGCTGTTGGGAGCTGCTTGGCCGTCATTGCTTTCCTGGCAATTGCTGGATATGCCACTTATCGGTACCAGATGAACAAGAAGGTGGAGTATGCCACGGTGAAATAAGTGCATTTTTTCAATATTTTGGCTCGATAATTACTGTACTTGTATTTAGTGCACAGCTAATCCCGAAACCTGCAGTGGTAACATTTTCAAATCGGACGAGCTGTTGACAAACGGTAGTTAAAATCAGTGTTAAAGTCACTGCAATTAAAATAATTATCTGAATTTAGCTTGCCCTGCCTGGCCTGGGCTCCACATTGTTTTTTCACTTTGCACAAGTCTGATGTTCACATTGAAGTTTTATTTCGACGAAATTTTGCCCGTGTTTTTATGGACAAAATGAACCGTGGCTGATGGATTTTAGCCAGTTTCATCAACGTTATTAGTTATGTTTTTATGCAATTTCATCTATTTTTAAATCACTAAACACCTTCATTTTGGAAAAACGAATTCCAAAATGAAGGTGTTTAGTGATTTACAAATAGATGAAATTTCATAAAAACATAATTTTTTTTAACTGCATTAAAAATTAACAAAAAAAAAAAACCAATTCCAAAATGAAGGTGTTTAGTGATTTAAAAATAGATGAAATTTTGTGTTAAAGTGATATTCCAAGTGATATTAAAATGGACCAAATTTTTTATATATAAGGTTTTTATGTATTTAAGGAACATCGAAGGCGTAATGTTTAAAAAAAACTGGTCGCAAACGTTCAGATTTTTACAGCTTTCAAATATAAATTTTCTTATATACATAACCAATGAAATTAAGGCCCTTGCTTCAACTTCATGTGAAGCGCATTATTTTCTAATTTTGTCTGGCATTCTTCACCCAATGTTTCGGATTTATCACTGCAGGATACGAGATCCTTAGTACTGTATAATGAACCACATGCTTTAAATTAATAATATGGTACCCATTTTACAAATATCCTCATATTTATACACTTACCGTGCAATAATCCAGGGTTCGAAACCAGCAGGGCCAGATTAACTTTACCAGGGGCCTTAAGCACAGCTATGCAAAGGGCCCTGCTCCCTACTGCTATTACCAAGACTTCACTTACAAAGCATTGCATGTATTACGTATTCTATATTTTTTTAAAAAAATTTCTAATAAAAGTGACGCTGATTGTACAGTTTTTCTTGAAAAACTAGATTGCAAATGATGACTAAGCTAACATTATTTAAAATTAATGGTCTAGTAAAGAGTAATTTTAGTCGAAATGTTTACTATAAAAGTTACAATTATATTTCACGAGTTGTGGATTTTGCAAGATTTGCATGCCTTTTTTGCATGCAATTTGAAAAATTGATCCCAAAATACTAAATTACTGCTTGCTTTACATTGAAGGAATTGCTTTAGGCAATATTAAAAAATAATTATTTAAAACTGAGGAAATTCAGTCGATATTTTGTGAAGTGATATTATATTAAATTATTTATTGGGCACTGAGTCCTTGGTTATTTTTACTTAATTAATCTAGCCCTGCTGGTACAAAATAATTTGCATTTATTACGCAACTTCATCATGCAGTCATTTTATAAATCTTTCGCATTTTAAATGTAAAGCCTATAATGTACGCCTATAAAATTGTTTTACATTAATAACGGGTTGTGAGTTTTGGTACGAAAAAGATAAAATGCAACGATTTGTTTTGCTTCCTGATTAGAGACGCCAAGATTAAGAAATTGTTAACCTATTGCTCTCTTTCCGTACTTGCATAACGTTTAATGAGTTATAATAATTTTAAGAATACTGGAATTTTAAATGATTGTGACTTAAAATGTACATAAATAGTACCGAGTGCCAAAGTATATTTATTTAAATTTCAATGAAAGTGTTAGATCAAAATAAATAATAATAGGCCTACATGTAACTAAAATTGCATCTATTTGGACACTATTTTTATAGTGTGCTCTTTGTGTGGGACTTGAATGGTTAAATTTTAATTTTTTTATTACACTACTAATTACTGGTTGAACAAAACTTTGAGTAGTGTAAGCGGAAGTTGAAATGCGTAGTTAGGTTAACAATGATGATAACTAAAGCCTGCTTAAGAATGCGCAGAAAGCATGCGTTTTATACTTATTATAATTATAATCCACTAGGGTTCAGCTTTGGTTTATAGTTTCAAAATTCCCTGTTTATTTATTCAAAAATTTAGAAATTTGAAAAAAAAAAAAACGTTACGCGACTTCCTGCATGGCTACTTCCTTCAAATTTCTTGATTTTTTTAAATTCAATAATTGGGGTATTTTGAAATTATAAAGCAAAGCTCAAACCCTAGTGGACGACCAATTCTACATAGGGAAAATAAATTTTAGCAATTATAATTTGAAGCAAAAAATCCTTAATTGCACTTTCAACTATTAGAATTATTCCATACATGTATTTGCATGCGCCTTTTCACATAACCTTCGCCATTCCTATGAAAAATGTGAGAATCGTTTGTTCAAATATGAGCAAATTCTTGACACAAACGGGACCAATATACCTACACTGTATGACTAGTTCGATCTTTGCCTGCTTCGTGGACCAATTTGGATACTTCGAATTTGACTTCTCAGACATTACATTGTCGATTGCGAGAACAGTTTAATATGTGAATGAAAAAGAAGTTTGCGTTTACCAAATAACTTAATTGAATTCACAGTCGGACACTTGAAAAACTGTTATAAGGAATATGCATTTGAAAAGTGCTTTTACGGTGCAAAACTACTGTATTAAGCATTTGCCTTAAATCGGGGTTTTGCGTGGTGAGAAACAAATCTGATATTAATGCAATTTATATTTTATACTGAAACGTTTTGCATTATTTCCGATTTTTTTCCTAGAAATAAGAACTTCTTTGAGGAAAGTTATTCGCAAAGTTTGATAATTGCGCTCCATCAATTTGGTATTTTTAGGAGTATTTTACATTCCCAGCAGATTTCCTTGGGACAAATAACCTGGGCACAATTTTAACTAGATATTCCAGCTGCCTGATTGCATTGGTATATTTTGAAATGAAAATTAACATTTTGATCGTGTGATTTAGGCATTGCATTGTTTCAAGTACAATATATGTATTACAATGTTGTTATACGATTTATCCACAAAATGACTCATTTTTTACCATGTTAAATGATCGTGTAATTTAATTATTGCGGTGTATTTTTGTCAGTTACTGCTTACATGTTATCTAAATGTACGTGCGCGTAATAAATTATTCGTAAAAGCAAGTTTGATTTTATTTTACAAGAGACTTTCACAAAACCCGCAACTAAATATGCGCTTTTTTACAATAACCAATATTATTAAACAGTACAAATAAACAATATTTGCATAAAATCGTAATGTAATTTGTTTCTAATTTCAGTCATGTAGTTGCTACATTTGCAAAATTCATATTTTCGAAATTTCCATAAGCCTTGAGGCGGTCCAGAAAAGCTCAATTCAGGTCCTGATCTAAACCTGCCGGTTCGATCCAATTCAGCAGCGATGAAAACAAGCATTGCGGTCCAAAACTCGGATCGTCTCAAGGTTACTTGCAAAATCGAACAACGCAGACGAATTGCAGAAGTTATTGAATAGCCGAACGATTTCGCAAAGCCAAGAAAACCAAAGAATCTGAATTTCCGAATTCATTGCTTATAGATTTTTCTACACTGCTTCAAGTTGGTTGGTATACGCGTAGTGGTGAATATATTTGCTGTGTTTCCTTATCAAAATGAATTTCTCACTGTTTTCACGCACTGGATTGTTATTAATCGCAATTACGCTTCATCTTGGTAGGTAAATTACTACCAATCAAGTCGATTAATGCCACAGAGTTCGCTTTTTAGTGGCGTTTTGATTGAACCTAAAATGACTAGAAAATGGCTACATGCATATTTTCCCAAATTTTTCAGTCATTGTTGCCTCACAGGAAAATTCGGAACAAGTATCAATAACGACGGATGCATTTGTTGCAGCTGAATTAAAGGTGACAGATGTTTCTACAATCATTGATAGCGTTATCGATGAGGTAACCACCACAGAAGTGGCACCTGTCAGTCCGGTGCCTATCAAGGTAGATGCATTTTTTTAGATGTATTCATAATTCCAATTTCATTATCGTGCAAACAACTGAATATATTTTATCGAAATCGTATCTATTGTTAAACGTCTTGGCCTAGAAAAAGATTGCAAAGATTTCCATATACATGTACTTGAAAAACAGCTTTTGTATCTTGGTAATCCTGCATAATCCACATCATTATAATGTCAAAATATATGAAGTTTTAACTGGACCATGAATTAGCAAGCAAATTCTTTTTCCCCAAAATGTTTTGCCAAACAGAAGCACTCACTAGGACTTTAATTCTATTCCTTGATGTTAAATTTGAAGTCTTTATTTTTATGTTCATATTTGTTTAGACATCAACCCAGAAACAGGTGACGATTTCTACTAAAGCAACACCAGGTAGGAAGGTTGCCATAATTAAATTTTGTCTGCTATTTAAGTTATTAGTCAATGAAGTATCAATCTTATATGATGTATCCAAGCTGCTCCAAGTTGCATTCTACTTGATTTGGATGCCATCGTTTCGTTTAAGGATCCTCAAAAGAAAGATGAATGGGTAGGTAATAAGATAACTAATGAGATTATCTTAAAATGTTTTCTTATTTGGTGAGGGGGATGATGATTAACGAAGGGTGTTCGGAAGATTCTCTGAATCCGTTAAAAAGAAATAAACTGTTGATGAATTTTTTTCAATAATCACCTCTAGCAAGGTGTATGTATTGTAATGGTATGCTACAATCTCTTTGCCACACATTTCTTTTATATTTGTGTAGAGATGGTAGTTGGTAGGGGCCGACTCTAGATAATATAAGTCAAATTCTTAAAACGTTCGTCTGGTTTTGTTTCACATTGCTTGCACTTAACTCCTTTTTTCCTAGAAA
>JAQIXS010002271.1:0-23775 GCA_034700785.1 Rossiulus vilnensis
CAGACCAAGGAAGATGCTATAAAGTCAATGGGACTCTTGTCAATTAGCTACGTACTAACAAATGAACAATTTGCTCATTATGTTTTGTGATTTAATTTTTGTTAAAAAAAATAGCGCTTACGGCATTATCTTTATTTTCAAAAAATTTCAAAACAAAAATTCTTCCCCAAAATAAACATAAATAACACTTTCAAGACTCCTGCAGTTACAAAAACGACACCTACAGTTGATGTTCTATAATGACGTATTTGAAAATCCAAGCGCAGTTTGTAAATGGGGTTGACAAACATATAGACTAATGAAAAGATAACTTGCACTTATTATGTCAAAAAAAACCACTCCAATCTGCACATAAAAGATGAAATATCGAGGCAAAGCAGAGCTGATTGAATGCCACCGTCCTGGGCATGTCGGGGTCAACAAATTTTTGGCTTGGTCTTAATACTAGAGATAATGAACACCTAACAAAACAGCTTTTATAATCACAGACAGCCACGTGCTAAGCCATAAACGTGTTTATTGGAAACGGTATACAACTGGGAGAATCATTATATTCAGGCAGGCATTAAAAGGCTCCATTATACTGCATAAGAGAAATAGCATCTTCGGTTTAGCTAAACAAAACTGCTCGCAATTTACGAGCGTCGTGTCCAAGATAGGACAGAAACGTCAATTTTATACGGTAGGCATAACCCCATGAGCTCAGGCATCAAATTCAATATTCGGGCAAATGGCCAAGGTTATGCATGTTAATGCAAGCGGGGGTAAAAACAGCAGTGCAGCAGCTCATATATAATGAAAATTTCCGACGATCTTGATAACGTATCATGGGGCCTGCTATTCATGCGCACAAATGTCAGTTTCCAGAGTGGTTAACAATTGTGACGTTTATTACATAGGGACATATTAAAGCCAAAGGTCGGACTACTGTGATCCTCGCATCGCTTGGCGACCAAGTAAACGCCTCTTTCTGCAAGACTCCTCGGCTAACTTTCTGATTGGTGGAACGCCATTTGTTTGAATGTTTTCCATGCATCGTTAAACTTGTTAAGTTGGGCTATTGAATGCCATAATCCGTTTAGCGGGGATCATTTATATTCGGCGACAGTCAAACACCACCGTGGTTACCTAGTGTGCAGGATCACAACCTAATACTGATCGATGGAAATAAAAAACGGTACCTTCAGAATTGCATGTGGTGTATACATGATTTTATCCAGTCTTTGTTTACAAATCAAATACAGCACGTGCGATCGCTATTTACTGCAAGCAACTGAACATAAGGAGAAATTCCAAGTAAATATTAATGTAACACCATTCCTTGTGTAAAATATTAACGATGTTACCCAAAAATTACGGATGAACGAAATGGTGGTAGAAAAAGGGTACCGTGAGTGAAAGATCGCATTTATTACATTAAAACGTTGACGTATACAATTTAAATTTACACGCAATACTTTTAACGCAGCCCTTTTTTTTAAATTTTTAATTAACTGGCAATGATTATGGTTCCCGTCATAATGCTGATCGTAATTGCCGAATAAATTGGGGTGACGGATTAGCCCCCTAGCACGTGGCATATCCTTGCTTAGATCTGGTAGGATATTGAATTGAATTAAGGGATTAATTTTAAATAATTTATATTTGGTGACCGCTGGCAAACGTATTATGCCTGAATTCATTTCAACGAGGACACGCAACGACGCTGCATTGAAAAACAGCACGAATTCCCAAGCGATTCGTCAAATGATACCGGGGTTCAGCTAATTGTGAATAATTAAAAATAACTCCTGCCAAAAGCACCCCCTTGATAGTAGCTTTCGTGCCAAACTCGCATTTGACAGACGATTCCAAACTGGCATTAAAAAGTTGCCATTTTGCAGTACTTCAAGACCAGGGTGAGTGGGTTTTTAAGCAAAACCAGCCGTTTTCGCATAACATTCGATGAATGTGTGTTTTTGTCATTTAAGAAAATGAAAAGCTTTCAGAACTTTCAGTGACAAACCGGATTCAGTTTCCTGCAAACATCTGGACTGCCCTGCCTATTCTTTTTTGAGTTTATCGAGCAGCTCTGGTGTTTGTGACTAAAAACATCCTGTTCAAATGTTTTCTTAGTTTGGTTACCAGCGTTGAACGCACAAACATGCAGTCATGAAGGATAAAAACCGTAAGAGTATCATGGATAAAAACACCATGAGAGGATTCGAAAAAGAAATGTTTCAAACTGAAAGGAGATTATATTTCGAAATTGTCTTATATCATACTGTAACGTTTGAGCTGTACGTAAACTGCCAACAGACGGTGATATAGATTGGTGCTTTATTAAGGTCCATTTTCGTTGGCATGGAGATTTAATCATAAAGTTATAAGCGTAGCATAAGTAAGGACTTTATTGCCTAGCTGATAAACTGAAATTACATAAAGTTAGTGTCCAAAATGAAAAACATCATGACTAAAATCTACCCCTCTTTTCAATTTATTTTCGCTATCCAGAAGCATTCATAAATTGTAATCGGTTAAAATTAAAAAATGGCATTCTAGTCTAACAAATCTAACCCTAGAATAAAGCAACATGTTTGTTTTCGCGAATTTTCACTACCATGTATTTAAATTTAAGATACATACTTTAGTTTATGTAACTTGTCAACCTGAACCTGGGAGAGAAATTAAATATGGACCTACTGTATTTGGTCATACAGTATATATCCATTCATAATCATAAAATCCATGTACCCATAAAATCCACACATTTCCATGTGGACCCTCCCTGAATTCCCACTCATAGAGGTTTCCCAATTATCCTAGTTTCCAATTAAACAGGTCCCACTTACTGAAAAAGATGGCAACATTCGGAGATCTTGGGGATTTGCTGTTTGCATTTTACTCAGATACACTTATAGGAAAAACAAAAATACATGTATATGTAGGCTATATCCATCAGGTTTTACATATATATGTATTTAAAGATATGGTCATATACATGTATAACGATATGTTGATACATAATCTAACTTATAAAGTTAAAATATTATTTATATTGACATGCATTACATTTGCATAAGAGATGTGAGCATTAAAGAGAATTTCCTTACAGGAAAATCGAACACATTCCGTACATGACCATGCTTGCAGTCATATACAGTATGGCTTTATGCAAAGTTGCCATGTTTGGCAATGTCAATACATGTATATGGCATATAATTATCAGGACTGAATCCCAAATTCCCAGTTATCTATCATTGCACGACTGGATTGATCAACCGCTACAATTTCGATAAAGGGGGGGGGGCCCCCAATCGTCAATACGAGCGAAATTTTCCAGATAAAACATTAATCTTCATTGGAGTCAAACAATCCTGACTCGTTTTGCATTGGCCTAATTGAGCGAATAGTCGGTCAATCAATATCAGGTTTAATCTCGTGGAGCCCCGCTTCACTCGCGATCCATCGTCGTACTTTATGCATGCCTCGGGATGTAAGTTCCAAGAAGAGTGCTTATCACTTCCACGAGGACATTTCAATATTATTATTCGACTACCAGAGTCGATCGCCCCAGCCCATAAAGAAGCAGTTGGCATGGCAACTTTTAAGCCCCCAGACTAAAGGATGTCCAACCGGCGAATTATAGAGGGCGCCTATGTATTTCGCATAAACAAACATATTACGCCTAATAGCAATATATGCGCAGCCCATGCCACGTTGCTTGCGTGACCCACATATTCAATTACGAGTGGCAGACAAAGATGAATCAACACGTAGTTGAGAGCAGGAGAACGCCAAAAAGCATCATGCACAAACGTCAAACAAACAGTAATTTTAGTAGCGTCCAGAAGTGAACATCAAAATGATGTTTATGGAAATTGTGCTCCACGCCATCCATACATGCAGTACATTGCCATTGCATGTTGGACTGCACATCTAAATTACAGCATAAGCTTTCAGAAATTTAATTTTCGGATGATGTTGGTGACCACCCAGACAAGGCAGTAAATGTCTAATAAAATGGGTGCATACATCCGTATATGTGGCGTTTACTGGTTTATCCCTACTACGTGGCATTTATTTGCTGGCGCAGAGTACTGGGTTGAATTAAGTCCGACGAATTGTGGAAATTGTCCGAATTTGGGGAAATAATGGGATGGTCTGGGCAATGCCGCTCATCTGGTAGAATTTGGAGTACTTTCGAACAAAAAATAAAACTCGTCGTGTAAAACTAGGAAAACTGGAAACACTAAGCTCTGAGCATTTGGCATTAAAGACGCATGATGCATTTTTCGAATTAACAGAAAGTAAAACATTCAGGAATAAAAAAAAATGCAAGCATTTAGAAAAAATATCGTTTTCGCTAAATTTCCTACGGTATATAAGCAATCGATTAGTTTATTTTTCCTGGAATGATTGCGATATGTTAATTCGTAACTAGATATGCCGCTAGATTGCCCAATATTTAAAAAAATGACAGCGTGGAGAACAGCGTGGGGAGGAAATACAGGCCTCATTCAAGGAATGAAATTGATTTTAGGCAATTAATAGTTGAAATTGAAAAAAAAAAAACATTGAGTCGGTATCGAAAACAGGTAAGAATACATTTGCAATCGATGTAAATTCCATGAAATAAAGATAAAGTCTAGGTACAGTGTACGTATATTTGAGTATATGTTGTTGATTTGTTGGGAAACAGCACTGACATTTAATTCAAACAAACAGGTCAATCAACTAGACCTCGTCAAATTGATGCGATTCAATTACGATAAATGCATAGCAAGCGCGCACTCTGTATCAAGCATGCGTCTCATTAAATGAACGAATCCCCGAAAATGCTTTACGCAACGTTCTTTTAGAAACTAGCGGACAAGTTACTAGCTCTGTCATGGCAACGCGAGTGGAATGACATGTCATAAATATCTCAAAGTTAATTTCAGAACGTTGGAATCCTCAGCTCTACGCTTGATACAGCTTAATGGAAGACTGAGCCTGAAAACAATGTCGCTTTAATTCAGGAGTCCAATGGTCAATTGCACCAAAACCCAGGCTGTTCAAGTATATTAGAATTACACGGAATTTAAAAACAATATAGAATACTGCGGTTCTTTTAGGGTTTGTGAATTTTTCTGTTGCCGTGGTGCGCTGCTGAAGTCGATATACTCACGAACTGATCAATTTCTAATTAATGTTGAATGACTGAAAACGCAAAACCGTTCATGAGAATTACATAACCTAAAATCATAAATTAAATATAAAACATTTCCTGCGACCAACTGGAGTTCAATACTAATGCTCTGAAATCGTACTGACTGAATCCTACCCCCAAAGCATGCCAGTAATTGCACGAATATTTCTGTTCGTTAGTACATTTTATATGACGTCAATATAGGCCGTTGTTAGTCTAGGGAATCGCTTACGACCAAGTTTGATGAGTCTTAATGGACAGCATTCTTATAAGACAAAATGACGCATCTTTATACCGAAGCCGAACTCAAAATGCTGACAGAAAGGTACTCTTAAACTGCGTTGCGTGCTCTCCGTTGTTCACAAATGTGATTACAAAACGAATAAACTGCTATTCAACCATTCATTTGATGATAAGTAGCTTATTAAGGGGCATCAATTAACATGCGAGCGCCATCTGAAATTAGTCCCCAATTGGTAATACAAAAAGCCATACCGAATTTTAGGGTTATCGCCATGGTGCTACACTGGTGCCACTTTACAAAAAAAAAACATTTTACAAAATCGTGTTTTTTTTAATTTTTCATTTACTATTAATCAGGAAGATTGTCTAGCAAACAGTTAATAATTCAATCTGTTTAATTAGCTCGTTCGGATCCATACTAATGGTCTTATTTCTTGCATGTTAGCATACGTTGGAATGATTTTCCAAATGACAGCCCTAAGCTAACAGAAACTCAGTTATGCAGTGATGATGGTGACTATGAAAATGCGGTGACAACCAACGAATACAAATAATAAATTCTCAACTGGTTTTCGTACTCTTAAATTCCATGACTTCTAAAATATTCCAGGCAAATTAAGATACATTTAGCATTTTAATAACATGCAGTTGTTTTTGTCAATTACAAACAAATTAGGGAAGGAACATATAGAAATGTCATGAAATTGGCCGTTTCTAAAATGCAAAGTGAATCAATAAGATGAAAAAAATCATGACCTTAAGGTGAATGTCATGGTTTTTTCATGACTTCCATGACCTGAATTTCATTGCCAGTGACTTTCCATGTCAGTGACACACTACAAGGGTTGATGGATTAACTCCCCCCCCCCTCACCATGGCATACATTATCTTTGCTGTCAGTAAGGCCCTGAGTTGAATTGAATTGAATCTACAACCAGTTTTCCCCATAAAATCGAAACCTGCCGCCTCTAGAGGTCAGCTTGTCAGATACCGGTTTGGGCGACCAGTTGCATTCCCGTTCTGCAAAGGTGGCCCGATTCCTCCCTACATCCCCCACCCCCCGCGATTGCCGAAACCCAAGATTTCGGGTCTCTCTAAAGCATTTGCCGTCAACCGTGATCTTGAAAAATCCCTGCAGGCGTCCATCTTGAGAACGACCTGGCACAACACAGAACACAAAGAAGGGGGTGAGGCATGCGGGTTGCGTACCCTGGCGGCGGGGACGACATTGTTGGTGCCCTCGCTCCGGTGGTGGTGGACGTGGTGGGGCTCTCGAAACTCCACATGATGGGGCCGGTGGGGGCGGTAGTGGGCTTGGTTCTCCAGGTTGGGCTGGATGTGGGTGACGAACTGGGTCATCCTGGCGCGAGGTCGAGGTCGGCTATCGAGTCACTCGCGACTGGGGGATCGCGTATCCAGGCGCCGGAAAAGCCGCGGAAAAGCGACGAGGATCGGGGTGGGGAGCTGGGAGTCGATTCCGGAGCAAACTGTTGGATCGCTGGCGTCTAGGCGCCGAAAATGTGGCCACGTGGTCTGCCGACGCAATGGCTAGGAGAGGCTCGGGAGCGACGATGGCTGGGTGAGTGCCGCTGGACGAAACGAGATCGCGGCTTCGTTCTCCATCAATTGAAGATGGAGGGAAGATGGAGTCACGTAGCAACAACGGCAGCAGCGTTCCCCCGCCGGTGCATCATGGGAAAATGCAGCCATGGCCGCGCGGATGCGAACAACCGATGAATCAACTCGTCCGACGACGAACGGATCGGCGGCGTCGCCAATCACGAGCCCGCGATCGGACGACGCGTGGGGCACGGCACCCACGCGACGTAGGCAACCACCGGGAGGATGAGGGGAAAAGTAGCAGGGGCCCTGAAGAGATGCCCTTATCAGATAATCTTGTAGCTAAGACGTAGAAATGCTTTTGTAGCTAACGGAAATTCACGAGTGGTGGACATGGCAGCGCAATTTCCCAAGCTGGAGCTGGCGAGCCGCGTTAGGTTGGCTCGAGAAAAGGCCGAAGATGCCAAACCATAAGGTCGTAAGCGAGTCAGCCCTCGGGGGCATGACAGAACGGTGATCTGGGACTTGGCCAAACGCGATTGTCGTTACAGCCTTTTTATTAATCGGATCGGTAGAATTTGGAACTTGTTACCAAATCAAGTTGGGTGTGGCTCCATGTTTAAATATATTTTGTAATCATTTAAACCAGTTGGATTTTCATAAACTGTCCAATTTTCTGTTGTAATATTGACGGGGCCATGTAAGTGGCCTTTTCCCGCTGAGCCGCCATTGGTTAACCCACTGTAGCCAAATGTTTAGTTTGTGAAGAACGGTGCTGATGAGTTACTACCATCTATTTCGGTTCAATCTAGATACCCATAAATTTAAAAAATTCACAAATTCAAGAAGTGGCTTCGATTCAATTCAACTCAGTACCCCATTGTCAACAAGTGCGCATGCATGTGGTAGGGGGTATATTGATCCACCCAATTTTTTCGGTAGATTTCGTCGCATTATTGCTGACACCAACATCATTGTTAAATTGAATTTCTTGCAGTTGTCAGTGGTCAATGCGTCAAGACATTTGGTTTGTGGCATGCAATGCAACGGCCAGAGCGGCGTCGTGCTGTCTTTTGCAGAAAGAGCTTTTTTTAGCTGCAGAAGATCCCTTAAAAGCCTTGAACCGTTTGCGGGGATTCAAATCCATCCAACGGAATTTGCAAAGATAACTGCGAATTGATGTACGGGGGAGGATACTACTTTTACTCGTTTGCACGAGGTATGTACTACACATTGTGGACCAAGTGTTAAAAAGCACGCATGCCACTCATTCTGACAGAGAGGCTGAGAGCTTTTGGAATGACGGATTTTGTGCGAGGATGTTTTCCCCAAATGCTCCAACAGCTGGTCACGTTCCAGCGAGAATGTTAGCATGCACAGATGGGGAAACTTCGCACCTAGAACAATTTCGGGAAGAAGTTCCCCAGCAGCATCTTGCCCCCTGCGGAATTTCTTGCCAGCCCCAAGGTGGACTTTTCAAACGATCTGTTTAGAATGGATTAGCCAGAAAGGATCAATACCATTTTTTCGATCTGCGGGTCATTATGGAGAATCACGTTAATTAAAAGCAGTTTAGTGGAATATGCTTCAGGCAATAAATTAAACTTTTCGTTCTTTTTTTTTGCGCATTTCACTAGCAAGCAAATGAAGCACAAGCATCGACGAAATCCTTCATTTTTACTGGGCAGACTGCACATTAATGTAAAATCTGGGATTCATATTACTAATCCCTTCTTAGAAAACTAACAGTTAAGGATAACCCCATCATGTAACAATGTTTACTTCCACGTTAGTTCAATTACTGATTAGGATTTCAATTACTTATATTTTTTTCCAATTTATTTTATTTTTTTATAGATAAACGATACATTTCCAACTAGTGGACATCCAATTCTACACTTGGGAAAATAAATTTAGCGATTATAATAAGTATTTGAAGCAAAAAGGTGCAACTCTCTTGCATGGTGGGCTTCCTTTCGAGTCGAGCTTAACAGGGAAATGTGATGCTATAGTACATAAATGCTCTACATATGAAGATGACGGTGATTGTGGTATTCTTCGTGATTACATGTACTCAAATCCAATCTTGAGTGCAATTCTATAGTGGAAAAGAAAAACGTGGAAAATCAGACGACACAATAGAAAAAAGAAGAAAAAAAAGGTAGTAAAAGGGAATCAGAAAAAAAGTTGAAAGCATTCGTGGAATGTTTCCATTGATCTTGCCAAAATCCTAATCGGACATCAGGCCTTATCCAAGTTCCATCAACGCCGGATTTGCGGCGAAAATCCATATCAACAAATCAGCAAAGATGGCGGAGAAGAGAGCGTTTTGATTCCAATTTCATGGATAAACCGTCAGTTACATGTTCTTATGCGTTCTCCCAATGAGCCATGATCGATTTTGGAATGGAAACGAAATTAAGACGCCCGCGAGGCTTTACACGGGGCCTTACGTGGAAAATTCATGCACACGATCGTGGGCGTTTGTCCACCCCCGCATCTACATAGAGCGTTGCCATGGCGACGGAACGCTGCCTGCCTTCCTCGACGATCACCACGGTGAAAATGCGGAGGGTTGAGTGACCTACTTGTACCCTAGCCCCAATGGATTACCGCCCTTTTTCCCAAAACAAAATTAAAGCTGTGCATGAGCGGATTATCTCGTTCGTTTAATATGGACCTGCCATCTTTTTTTTCCGGATCCAAACAAGGTCACGAAGAATGACCGAATAGATTGGTCTAATGATCTCCCTGAACGGCGTCGCCATGGCAACGCCCCAGCATCCGAACCAGGGTTTCGTTTTTCCTAGCAGCAAATGGAAAGAGAAGCTTCGATTCAAATTTCAATAGGCGAAAAGACATTCTTCTCCCATTTTATTGTTATCATAACGGTTTTTTTTATTTAGACTGTTTAGTAGTCGGAAAAACGCACGTAATAGGATAGTTAGCCTCAAAGTCCATAAAATATGAACGCCATTTAACCTAACCAGAAAACGTGAAGCATTGATTTTAAACGCTAATGAGACATGGGCTAATGTACCATCCACAACGAGCGTCAACAGTGCCGTGGGGAGGCGAAATATTGATCATTAATAAAGAGGGGAAGGATTGCATTACAGAAACGTGCAATTCGTGGTGGAGGCGAGGACGATTCACGTCTACGCGTGTCATAAACTCGTAATAATGCCAGGAATTAGTGATACATTGCAATAAGGAATTTTCGCATTTTCCTAAATTGCATTGAATCAGTCAGCTTTTGTATGACATCTGCCAAAGGCCCAATGGTGACAGTTCACTTGAAAAAGCCCATACGTTGACCATCTGCATACCTTGACCATTGACCGCTTTTTGGGGTCCTACCCTGCAATAGAAAGTCTTGTTATGTTGACCGCTGTCAGGGTTATTTGCGCATGAATACACGGCTATTCAGTTCAAGAAATGTGCCTAGGCGCATGAATACACTTTAGTGAGGGGAATGCGCCTATTGGGGAAAGTCCCCTTAAAGTGCATATGGCGGTAACGAAATGCACTTTAAGAGCAATCACTTGAACAAACCAATGGGCATTTTTTGAAGGTTATTAACCTAAAACTAACGTTAGGGGGTTCCTGAGGGTGTTTTTAGGATTATAAGCGAAATTTGAACGTTACGTGTTGTGCATAAATGTGGCAGATCTCAATTTCGTTTACAAGTGCTGTCTTCATTGCAACCTTGAAGGAGGAAGTGGAAATAATTAGGTTAAGAAAATTGAAAAGTTGTTGATTTTTTGCCTACAGAGCACGCGCACTGCATATTCGCTTTTAATGAACCAAAAATAAAGCAATTTTCAAATTTGTTCAATTGACAACTTAGCTTTTATGTACAGTCTACACTGGATGTAATTGAATATTGCACCACATCAAAGCTGCTTTCTTGATGTAATTATGTAAATGACACTGAATAAAGTTTACTATAGGCTACAATATTTTAATATTGCTTATAGAAATTAATTTTACGTAGGCCCCATTGTAGTCTGGCAATTGTAAATTAAATTTATCTTAATACAGGTAGAATGAACTTCTATTAAGAACTTCATGAATACATGTAGGTCTGCATGGAATTTTTTATTGAACGTGGTGATAACTTACAGTGTATTTTGTTTTCAGTGTAAAAACTGAAAAGAATTCCACTTCGTCGATTTTGGTCGGTGGTGGTCCACATAGCCAGGTTTTACTGATATACAATTTTCAAACAAAAAATTCTCATACATGTACACTGTAAACACGAAATATGTAAACATAACTTGCTAACAGTTCAATTTTAATCAGATTTTATAAAGCCTCCAACCAGCATAGTACACCGGCACTGTCCTCCCCCTTCTTGTTATGATGCTTTTGTTTATCTGCTCGGGACCTCGGTTAATCCGAATGTCGGATAATCGAGCTTGCACTGTACGTGTATTCATCTGTGGTCACTGTAATATGGTCACCCTCTAATTGAGGCAATTTCGTGGTGCAGTTTTGGAGTAAGTTCATTTTCAGCTCGAGTTCTGAGATGAGAGGTTAGGTGTTGTAATTCTGCCACCAACGATGCATAAACGCAAATTTATTCAATCTATTAAATGTAAAGCCTGGAGATGAAATTAAATTTGGGTGTCACAACACCCCATTGAATGCAAATGTAGAGATCATTAATTTATCATAACACAGAAGGGAAAGGATACAGTGATGAATTTGGGCCAGTATTTCTAATCATTGGTGATCGTTAATTAACAGAAGAGTTCCTAAGCCTAATGTCATTCATTAAAACCGTTCGTGTCTGGTGTCCGTCTACTCGCAAACAAACGCAGACAGTAGTGAAAAGTGCCTGTGTACAATCGAGGACAAAATGGACAGCGCGCCTTATAAACAGGAGATATCATCAACATCATTCTATAGTGTATGTCACATTTAATGGCGTTCCTGTCAGGGCCTAAGCGCTGTCTTGTGCAACTGTTTTGTGCAATGAAGATACACTGTTATTACATAAAATATGCCCTTGAAATACAGTGAAACCTAGCTATAGTGACCATCCAAGGGACCATATTAAATCGGTCACCTTAGTCAGGCGGTCAATGTATTGAAATCTTTTTAGAAAATTATTAAAATAATATTTTCTTCCCAAATTTGTACACCTAAAAGTTCATTTCATCCCTTTCATTTAAAAATTACATGCATTTATTAGGTAGTTTATTGAAGATTTTATTTTGATTAAGATTAAGTTCTTTCAATAGAATGTGACGTTGTTGATGCCATACTGAAATTACCAGTAAATAAAATTAATTTTTAGCAATCAATTTTGATCGGTCAATGTAAGCAGGTGGTCAATTTTCCAGGTTCCCCTGTATTTGTAGAAAACAATCTTTGTTCAAATGTTTTCAATTCAACTCAGTCTCTATAGTCATCCTCTATCAGGCAATACAATTTAATACTGCAGCTGCTAATGATTCACAGAGCAGATCTATCCCCTTTATAAAAATAAATATAAAAATGTGTATTTACTTGCTTGAATAAAAGGAGCAGCTGTGCTATTGAGTTCACACAGATAGTGTAGTTGCAATTTTGCTCAGACAGAAAAACTAACTTGGCGTAATGATTATCTAGGCTCCAGGTCAGGTTTTAAATTTTTGTGTATCAATAATTGCCTTCATAAATTACATTGTATCCAGTCTAATTTTCGATCTGTTATCCACTTTATGTGCTGGCTACTTGTGTTTTCGATTTGAAAAAAATAACCCGAGCTTTCGAATCAGGCAAACAAATTAGTTTCATAATCAAAAGGTCATTCATTCTTCCGCAGGGCATGACATTTTTCTTACATAAAGCGCGATTGTGCCTCGCCGCCATGATTATCATGGCATGACCTCGGTATCTCGCATTTGCAATTTCAAATATTCTTCCTACTGCAGAATCGGGGATGCTCACGAAAACACGACGCGCACAGCAGAATTCGCTATTCTTCTTGATATTTCTAAGGATGGAAAATTAATGGCAGTAAATTGCGAAATTGTTCCTTCTTGTGCGTACTGCGCATGCCCCCCGCAATTTGCTCCCCCTTTAATTTCCGACACAAAGACAGATTCTTCCAGCTTTAACGAATTTTATGGTTGCACAATAAGGAATGAACCATATGTAATTTCAGGGTTAGCCCTTAACACTTAGATTTTATAGAATACAATGTAGGCGGTCAGCCCTTCCAGATAAGCAAACTGCTTTATTGCTGTATCGATTTCAATGTGTTGCAATAATCAAAGAATTCTTGAATTAGAAATGAAATGCTGACGGCAATGGCATATGAGAACATGGGTCGAGCGACATGGGTATTGTAAGTAAATATGCTTTTAATTTATAGGGATATGCTTGTACGTAAAGATAAGAGTAGGTTTCAATCAAATCCTCTATTAGCAATTGTTTGTTACAAAACATTTCGTCTACATACAGCTGTAACTTGGTGGAAAGATATCACTACAAATATATTGATACGTATTGATATTAGTAAAACATTTAGTGATATTACTAACCATATTGATGTCAGCAGGCCTAGTCTAAAAAAATCACTATACTGTATACAGCGATATCAGTATAGAATCATTTACCGATCTTTAGGAAAACATCGCAATACATGTATAGTACGATTACCAGTCCTTTTTTTAATTTCTATTAGTGAGAAAGATGACTACTTTAGAAAAATGGACAAGTGCACTAAACATCAGCTGCTAAACATAAAACTATATCAATTAAATTAGGATAGCTGTGATATAATAAATGTGCATTCCTTCCATGCCAGTATTATTAATGCATTATTCTGGGTAGATTTTCGTGTAACATTAGGTCATAATGACTCATATTTTTCCTGACTTGGTACATGTACACTGTACGTTCATCCACAAACCACCTTTTTTGCGCACGGATTTGCACCCCTGGCCACCCCAGGGGCGAATGTGTGGTGCCCTCAGCTCTAGACATCAATTTATGTGGAAGGATTATCGAAATGCTAATAAGCCAAGTTGAACCAGGTCTCTGGTTATTTCTTATGCCTAGCCAATTGGCACCATCTAGCGGATGATTGACGAACTGCTCACATAGGGGCGATCAAAAAAGTACCTCTGCTCGATCCCGCCTCATATGAAACCGACGCTATGCGTTGCCAAGGTAAACAAAATGTTTACTGTTTTAATCAGGCTCTCAACCTATCAACGATAATAATCAATCTCTCATCTCACTCGTGCGAAAATAAGTTTTTTTTTCTCACGTTTATCACTGAACGCACCCCAAAAAGGCAGACTGCAGACTTCCAAACCCCTCGAGGGTGAGAGTGCGTGGGTGGGGATAAGGGGAGAAGTGAAACTGAAAAAATACTCAGAAGGCCGAAATAGGGTCAACGTCCAAATGCACATGGAAGCCGAGGGTCATTATGGTTTCCTTCTCATCCAATTTCACTTTTTCGCTTCTACACAATGCCTCATAAATCAGACGAAGAGGAAAACGTTATTACTGCTATTCAGGCAACTTTGGGAACAAAAAACGGGAGGAGCTGACTCACTTTAAGCGCCGTAATTAAGCAATGAAATACCAGACTTATTAACTTATTAATGGATCACTAACCTCAATTTCCCCTTTTATTGATACTAAATGACACATTCGTAACAATATCCCTCCGTAACTCTTACTAGGCCTATATCTTGGAACGGCTTATTGTTCAGTTTATTGCTAATAGTCAGTTTATTCCCTCTGAACAGTTAGTCTGAAAAAATTATAGTGCTTGAAATTTCTGGTGTTGGCATTATCATCAGAGACCCAGTGGCGTTAAATTCCATATGGATTGAATTCACCAACTGCGTGATCTATCCAGATTATTTTTTTTTAACTTTCTTTGCAAGATGTTTTGTTAAATTTAAGTTTATATCATGCTTAAAAAAGTCACATTCTCGAAGCATAATGTTCACACATTACATATTTGTATGTTCCTTTCTGGGAGCAAATAGCCTAGATAAGGTTAAATGCTAAAAAGCCAACATTTTCACGCCTACAAAAAACAGCCTCAAACATCATTATTCCGATTGCGCACGTATAGTATAATAAAATAATATAATAATCATAATTATGCTTGATTTCAGGGAGGAAATGTTAGGTGTTTTTGTTGTAGGCGTCATTGCCGCACATCATTTAAAATCTACATGTATAGTTTTTAATTCGGCGCATAGAACAAGCAGCATAACATCATTTTATGTTTTGCACGTAGGCCTATTCAAACCTAAAACTAACAAAAGACACGTGATGTCTAATCACTAATATAAAAATGCTGCTTGTAATTTAAGAGGCAAGCACACAAATTCTGCTTTTTGAATATAAAATTGCTGCTTGTAATTTAACAAAAGCAGAATTTGTGTGCTTGCCTCTTAAATTACAAGCAGCAATTTTATATTAGTGATTAGACATCACGTGTCTTTTGTTCACCCACCGTGACGCTCGTTATCGTTGGGATTTTTAAGAGCGACAACAGGTTGATTCAAATGTACAAATGCAAACAAAGGCTTTGCCCTTTACTCTGGTCAGGAATGTGGTCTGTACCGGACTGAGCTTATTTGACTAAACACGATCCTTTTCTATGTCGTATGGTAATGATAAGCACATTCTTAATGTTGATAAATATTGAATTACCAACGTTCAGAAAACTGTATAGATTTATCATTATTACTGTGATAAGAAACGGTGGTGCAATAATTGGATGAGGATCGTATATCTTAAACTACAAACAATTCCTGTTTGTTTGTTTTTTTTCTAACCCAATTTTTTGTAAATAAATATAGACAAACGTTTTACATTTTAACAATACATGTACTCCTGGCGTTATTTTCATTAGTAATATGTATTTCTAAATATGACTTGTGAAAAAAACTGGTAAAAATGGATCAATTGTATCGTAGATTTTCAAAACAATAAGCCTACGAGATTTTCATTATTAGTAGCCTTCCATTTATCAAAATCAAACAGAAAGCGGTAAAAATGATGATGATTGTAAAATGTATCACAGGTGATTGATTTTACAATCATCGTTTTGAATATTTCTAATCATAAGTTTAATAAACAATTCAGAACTAACTAGTCCCGAGAAGATTTACATCAGTTTCAGCAAACTAGGCCAGAATGATTCATGTTATTAATTTATATAGGTTTATATTGGTTTTAAAGCGCGAACAACAGGCGTTTGGCGCCGTTAATGATTTGGTCATAAAGATGTAAAAGCGTCTAGGTCTATAAAGATAAGCCATCCCATATATTGCTATACCTTACAGATTGCATGTATATACAGTAGGCCTAAGTGACGTCATTATTCAGAAATAAACAAACTTGCGAAATGACTACATGTACCCGAGTTATCTTTAATGCGGCAATTATTCTTGCATTATTTTAGCATCCACGCCGCATTAATTCCAACAATGTTTGTTTATTCATGTATATTCAACTATCCCTACGACTCACGAGGGCCTTATACAGGTCAGACATCAACAATGCTTTTACACACACAAAAATGGCCATTGGCTGACGAATTTAAGTAACCGATCTTTCAAGCTTAGCAAGGCAGTGAAGGCCATAGGGTCGTACTAACATAATAAGGATGAGGAATTGAGTCTAACAAACCATGAATGAACTGAAACAACTTCCGTGTCACCTTGAGTTAACATCGACTGCTTGCGCAATAAACTAGGCAGACGAACTGAACAGACGAGGCCATCTATGCGACAGTTTAGTGGGTGACCATTTAATCCTTACTCCATAAATACACGCATGAAAAGCACGTCCTTATTCCACCAATTATTAATCCACAAAATTATTTCTTTGCGGGGAACCATACTCACCGCCGTGCAATTACCCTGAACAAAAAACTCAAAAGTAAAGCTTGGATTATGGATACATGATGGCAACTTGGGAAGATACCTAAAATGCTGCCACGTGAAAAGCGTCTCAATGAGCAAGTCACACTAGAAAGAACTTACCTTCAATAACCCCGAAAACGTGATCGAAGAAGGTGGTGTTGCAAGAGCTGAAGAGCCTCTGGGAACGATTAGGTCCACGACCGAACATCCCAAGAAGATACACTAACCGTTAAAATAAACCTTCCTGTTCATTTTTCACCCAAAATGGTAAATTTCTCGAATGGTGGCTAGAGGGATGCCAGTTGCACATACAAATTGGCACACAAATATGCATTCTTCCAGTAACTGCACTGGCAAATGTGAAAACGAATGAAAGGAACTTGCATGATATATACTTTTGTTGCAGACTACAAGCCGATTAAGTATGCTTTATTTTGAGACAACGTGGGTGTCGAAAAAGAAATTGCCTACATTCATCTACTCCAATTCTTCCAATTAATACCAGTTAGTGATCGTTAAAACCCTAAATGACTGAATTACATATACTGTTAAGTCCACATCAACGTTTTGCCGACTTCAACAGAGAACATGACAATCTAACAAATTATCTCTTGTACAGGCCTATTCACCAGGCCCATTTTTTACGGAGCCAGTATTTTTTGCAAGCAGTTTCGTTTTTGAGCAGCCTGAAGTTTGAGAATTCACCGTGGATTTCTGTACACAATGCGCAAATTGTCCATGTTTCGGGGCATATGTTTAGTTTCAAGAGAGGTACGATCACGATTCAAGAGGGACCATAAATTAACCACATTTCTGTCAGAATGCCTGCGTACTTGAGCCAGACCTACATGGACGTAAATTGGCCCAGGCGTTTGGCATTCGAAATTCCTCACCATCTTCGCCCAAAAATCTGTCCCAAATTTAAAAGTTAATGGTGAGAAAACTTAAAATATTATATTTCTGAATTTGCTTCAGTATATTGCTAGAACAAAAATATAAAATTGTTATAGGACAAGTTTATGTAAAATATAAATACATTAAAAACGTTTTGCGCAGTCTAGTTTATGAATCCCAGTTCTGGTTGAAGATAACCACACACCAGTAGGAGATCAGATTTATTGCAGAGCTACATGTTTTTACACGTAGGCTATTTCTTAATTCTTAGCAACGAAATTTTACTCTTGGTTCCCCCAGCTTTATGTAAATAAAATCCCTTAACTTCCCCATGTTTTCCAAGTTAAAATCATATTTATTTCCGACCTGCAGGTTTTCCCCAACGTCCAATAATCCCCTATCTCCAAACTCTAGGAAAACTTCCTGGCGAAATGAAGCCAAATAGACGGAATTGGTCTGTCATATTGATTCTTAGAGAAATCAATCAACGAAGTAATGAGGCCAAATAGAATGAAAGATCTGCCATATTGGAGTTGTTTTTTATTGTGCAACGGGTAAATTCATTTTACACCACAGTACACGCCATGAGAGTAATTCTGGATAGCAATTCTGATTTAAAGTTAGGAAATCCCCTGACTTATTAAAATATCTTCCAAATTCCCTTAACTTTACTGTGTAATTCTCATACAAGAATTCGCTAATTATTATCCTATTATGTTAAAAGTGGTTATCGAATGACTTCGAATGTCTTTTTCTGTCAAAGCAGCAGATTTAGAAGTTTGGCGGCTCAGGTAGATTGGCACTTTTGTGGATTGCAAATCGACCAAAGAGCTCAATTATCTGGCAAATTTCATTAGCTTGCTGTGGTATTATTTGAGTTCATGCAAAGTGGGTCGCATTAATTAACTTCGGCACACTTAATACGCGAACAGGCCTATACCACATGGTGACCCGGCTTTTAAGTTGGTGGAGAAAAACAGCGGAAGTTCCACCACTTTTCTGACTTCGCCGAATTGTTGTCCCGTTTTAATCTCGCGATGCACGGATGTTGTACTTCGAAGAAAAAAAAATACAACTAAAAATGCGCGGGTGGCAAGAAGTATTATCAACCGCGCAAACATTAAAACAAATTATGAAAAAGCCCATTAATGTTTTTTAGCATCCTCTCGTATCCTACTGACCCAAATCGCTAATTGAGAAACCCCACTCACTGTTTAGAGTTTATTTATTAAATAATTAATTGCCTCTCATCCTAGAAGAACAGTTCGTGCACAAATGTAAAAACTCAATAACACATTAGGAACTTGATCTTGGCTTTAATTACAATATAGCCTATGTATAGCACATATATTTATCGATTACCGATATTTTATACACCTGAATTACATTAACTACTTCTTAATGGCATGACATTATCGGTAGTTGAAAACTGCAATAGGTAATTCAAATGCATTATTTGTATCATAATAAAATTAAGAATACCGTCCTATTTGTAGCCTTAATGTTTCACATAATGTAGGCTTATTTCATTTAAAATTAGTAAACCGAAAGCAAAAGAGCTTTGTACAGACTATGCTGAATTCATGAGTTTAAACTAGAACTTTTTGGTACCATTCAAATAAAATCAGGACGGGATATGGTTGCGTATAGGCTACATGGGCATGTGCATGATGGGGGCTCCAAATCTTGATTTATGACGAGGGCAAGACCTACAGCAACAGTCCATCAAAGGGTGTGGATGAATGGGACCAGACCAAGTCCCTCTAAAAATCCCACTAGCATTTCGATTACACACGTCTGGAATGACTTCGTGAAAGCAGCATGTAGGGAGTTGTTGAAGTCAAAACGTCTTGTAATAAAAAGCTCACTGGAGTACAACGAGACGCTGGACTTCCGGTAAAGGAATTGTTCAGCATTCATGTACATAATTTCCACGAGAACAAGTGCAGTGTATAGAAAAATTGAGATGTGGGTGCCTTCCGCCTGCAATGTAATTTTATGAATTGTTAACTTGTTGCTGATTAGTAAGGACCGGAAACGCTCGAATTTAATAAGCAAGTAACACATGCACTGTTTGTGACCAAATTGCATGACACGTTAACGCAATAAAAACATACCTATAATTGCAAGTGAAAACGTACATGTAACTTTTAGTCAAGTTTAAAAAATTCTGATTTTTAATTTATTGCTTTTTGCAGCCTTTCTCTGCTCGATTCCAGATCCACTATTAAAACATTTTTTTCGACGTCAACACTGACTCAGGAGATCTGGGATGACCTCCCCATGAGTACAGCAAACCTGATTCTGCTCAAGACATGCAGTGTCACGCATCTAACAGTGCCATATGAACATTACCTGCCAGCAATGACAATGTAATAATACAAACGCCGTTTAAAATACGACCGAATCTTGGGCTGGGTTAAAGGGTACAGCTCAAGCTACCATTTTCGCCCCAATGCTACTGATCGTCAGGCCTCCTTTTCACGCCCACCTATGGCAATGGTTATCAGATGCTGCTCGACCTAAGCCCCCCGCTGAGATTTTGAACCGAATGCTGTTGGAGTATGATATACTCGTATTGAAGTGCGTATGCTGCACTTCTACTTGAGTTAATTATGAACACACAGGCAAGTAAAAGCAAATGAGCAATTATCGCCCCAGGCGAAACACCAGCGCAAGGTAATCTGATCGATTTGTGTATATCAGAGTGTATCCTCAAGACCCCAACAACTGATGTAATACGCTCAATCAATTTGTTTCACTGCATTTTCTTTGCTGTCAATGATTCGAACTGAACTTTCATACATACCTGTTAAAAACAAAAACAGCAGTTCGATCAGAACAATATCCCAGCAGAATTATTCACCACTGTCAGGACTATGGACACCCTGTGGATACGATACCTCCCAAGATGCACTGCTCCCTCCAGTGAACGCAGTATTAAAAATGCGGCGTGTTTTCCCCTGGTTATTTGCCCCACTAATTAGCCTAAACAGGCACATTTGGAATTCCTGTGAGTTCATAGTATATTGGCAAACATGGCATCTGAAATCTTAACTGTTGTCATCCAGTTGTTTCGCAAATCACAAAAAAGGGGGGGAAACACTTAATCTCAAGCGTTATTAAAAAAGTATATTGAATAATAACGGTTTCGTATAAAGGTGAATTCAGGATTATCCAAAGTCACGAGTTTAGCCCAACGTGTTCCACTTTCGATGGAAACCAATTAGAACCACGTAGGCTAGCTAGTTTAATAAACCAAGCTAAAAGCACGATTTCGCAGATACCACTTTCCTCAAATTAGGTAATCTCACCGAGATATTATTTGCACTGCCAAAAAAGGTCGAACCTAATTGCATTTTTAATGGGCAAGTTTTCAGCAGAAACTGACTCCAGACAATTCTCGGAATTTAAACCGGACCACTCCTGCACTGCTTCCAGGGTTTATATGGCTGATACAGTAGGGCACCGAAGGTCTATGCAAAGCATTTTCAGTCCACTTTCGCAAAGAATAAGACCTATGAATGGTGACATTTTGGAAGAAACACAAAACGAATAGCAGCTGGGTTTTTTCAGCCTCGCAACAAACTAAAGATGCTTTGTGATTTACAAAGAGAGGGTATCCGCTGAATAAACAGGTTTTTTTTAAAAAAAAATTTGGTGCTGCACAACCAGTGACTATTTTGGCGCTGAAATCCTGACAGTACAGGCTTCAATATCGTTGGTTTATCAAATTTTATTTAATCTTAAGGCTGGGCCAAAAAGATGTCCAGCATGCAAAAAAATTACACATTTTTGCTTCAAATACTTTTTATAATTGCCAACCGTATTTTTCCCCAGCAGAATTGATTTTATGATCTGAGTTATTTTTTATGATTACTAAATGTCCCATTGTTTACAAAACAATTAAATAAAACGGTTATGCGACCTCCGAAAATACGCGTTTCCACAAACTTTTCGAGTTCATTATTTTTTATGATTACGCGGGACATATAAAAAATTATAAAAAGTAGCTCAGACCCTAGAGGGCAACCAGTTCTACTCGGTGGAAAAAAAATTGGCAATTATTTGAAGTAAAAATGACGCAAAAATGTAATTTTCTTTGCATGGATTTAAACCTAAATTAGTAGATTACGAAAATAAAGGTAATTGCTTTCTTGTAATGATTTGCGAGATGAATGGTGAGTAGGCGCAGGGAAGCCTGGCAGCACTGTTTAATACTAAATAATTACTTGGTGTGTTGAAGGTAGTAATTTATTTCCATTGCACTTCACAATGCCAGTACGTTTATTATTTTGACGTCTTCATCCAGGATCCACTGTCCAGATCCGTTCATCAATACCTCAAAACTAACCGAGACATTCCAAAATGATGACAAACCAAGTTCAATATTATTATGTAATCAGGATGTGACCATAAAACGAGGGTTGATTTTCAAACCAGCAAATTCAGCAATTAAGTTTATACGTTATAGGAACTGGCCGTGAACCGCGATGAATTCCTGAACTGAAAGCCCTGGCACAACTTCCACAATCAACAGCAACCTAATTGCAGTGGCTTTCAATCCTGCTTCAATACCTTCGGCTTTCAATTGCGCACTTCGACCACTTTTTGGTAGAACAAATCTGGGGGAAAACGCAGACTCACACCTGGGGTCAACGGAGGGATGGTCGATGACCACGAAGCTGCCAGCTCATAAATGGTCAGCTACCTGCCGGTCAACCAGTCAAACTAAGAAAGTAATATTTCATGTGTGAAATGTGTGCACGTATGAGTGCGCTCCACCAGGGAGTTGGCCCAAAAGAAGAATTTAAAAAATAATGGAAGTATTTTACGACCTGCACGCTGAAGTCGTTTGATAAGATATACGACGTTAGATCGTGTCAAATTCGATCATGCTTTCGAGCATGCAGAAAAACACTGGATAGCGATTGTCACAAATTCGATAAACATTCACACGGACATAACCATTAAAAAAATAAGAAATAAAAGCGGATAAATAACTACAAGAAAATAGTTGTATCAGCTAAAATTTCCCTCCAAAATCACCGAAAAGCCTGAGAATGAGTTAAGTGGCCCAAGCCTTTCATTGCACTTCCTTACACCCACACCATGGCACTTAAAAGTTCTGTAAAAATAAGCATTCAAATGTCAGTCTGCCCACAAGATAATCACAAAGCGTTACTCATTGCGGCACAAAAATGCAACCCAAACAAAATTCAACGAGGATGAGTAATCGAATTAACCTGCATGGAGCCGATGGTATTTTGCAGCCTCTTAACGAGTTTTAGAAAGCATTTAACTGGTCTTAAAACCCATCGGTCACTGATAAACTGCATTTTTATAATTGCATAACCCTTCCCACCGTTTTGGCCTAAATATTTCCGAGGGCAGTGGGTAGCTAGCTCACTGAACAGTTCTCATCATTTTCAAAATATGTACTCGAAGCGCGCGTACCTTGCGAGGAAAAAGTGGCACACATTTTTCATCTCACATCCTCATTTGGAGCCTTTGGTCAATAAAAAACCGTTCAAATGAGATTTCCTCGCGATCCATTGATAAGATTGCTTCAAATTAGGAAACACTAAGACAGTTGTCAGTTGAAACGAGATAAAAAAAAATGAGGCAAACCTTCAATACTTTGGTAGAGCCAAATCCAAAGTGCTTGTTCTCATTTATGAGTATTTAGCAAACAAATGTCAAGTTTAACTATACTTCCAATCTTTCTTATATAAGTCAATGTTCAATTTGACCCCGGGCTAAGGCATTATAGCCTTCTACCTCTTATCTTTATCTTGCATTCCACCGATACGAATCAGGCATTCATTTGTATTATGCTACTAACATCCCTTGATAAAACAGTTTAGTACATTGTTTTTCTAATTGCGTATGATAGTAAATTCAGCAAGGAATGGGCAGCCTTATCTTAAACAAATGTTGCACCATGTCCATGGTTTGTATATTATTTCATAAGAAAACAACGCCGAATAAACACATCTTAAATTCGAATTAAAC
>JAQIXS010002272.1:0-23775 GCA_034700785.1 Rossiulus vilnensis
GTTTATTAATGCATAGACGTTGCAATTAAAACCTATTAATTGCAACGTGATTAAATGTCTTCAGTCCAGGGATTCTGATGGAATTCATTCCCGACTGCTATTCAAATGTGTTTAAAATAAAAATTATTAAAATTTGAAGAAAAAAAATATTAAAATTTTGATTGTGTGATGTCACATTACCGAACCACCCCTCACCCCTTGGTCACAATTGTCACAAAAAACACACAACCCACCCACCCCCCAAGGTGTGACATCATTTATGGAAGGCCCCATATAGTTTTACATAATCAATGATAACATCTCTAGCGTTCAAAAATTCAATACGTGGAATGAAATCCTCATAATTGAAGTTTTCGTTTTCTTTTAAGACTTCCAGTAAGCACCCAAGATATTATGCTCAATACGCAATAATTTACAACCAAACAACCCCTCGGTTTCAGCTTTGGTTTATAATTCCAAAATTCCCCGTTTATTTATACAAAAAAAATAATAAAATTTTTTAAAATCCGGCGAAAAAATTCGGAGGTTGCCACGCAGGGAAGCCCCTATTAAGGCGGTCGCATAGCGTTTTTCTTCATCAAATTTCTAATTTTTTTTTTTAAATAAATAAACGGAACATTTTGAAATTATAAACCAAAGCCGAACCCCTAGTGGACGACCAATTCCACGTTGGTGAAGATAAACTGAGCAATCATAATAAGTATTTGAAGCCAAAAATGTGCTTTTGACTCATCCTTACATCGAATAAGGAGGATATGTTTCCCTTTTAGTGTACCATACTGTAACCCCTAAAGGCTAAACCAGACTCCTTAGTTTTTTCTTCTTCCTATTGTGTTTCATGAGGGGGGTAGAAGAAATGGGAGAATTTCTGGATGAAATTGAGAGACTGAGTGGCGCCTCCTCAGCAAACACGAAACAACAGGGGGTTGGAAAAAAAAACCCATCCCCAGTTTCATTAAATAAAAATCCGTTTTACGGTTGATTACGAGTTGGGTCAACGCTGTCACAACGCAGAAAGCATTCACGCTAGGGAATAGGGATACTTTTGGCAGAAAAAACTACCTGAGAAGAATCGCAAACGCAGGACTTACCCGGAGGCGACCTAACATCTTGTTCACACCAACGAACCGAATCGCGATTACGAGGCAATTATCGAATTGGATTCGTTTGGTGTGAACAGATCGAAAAAACTCCCGTACAGCGAACGGTGTTTCTGATCCACGCAGTGTTGCCACTCAACGTTTCCCGTTCATAATTCCCTAATCAGTAATTATTTAAACGTGATTTTAAGACTGTTATGTTGGGTTGGCCTGATTTAGTCAACATTTTTTCTAAATAAAAAAATTATAAAAAAACCATTGCTGTAGAATGACAGTTAAAGAAACGCTGTACGTAGGGAAAAAAATTGTTTAAAACAATCATAATTGATTTTAAAATACAAAGAAAACTGTCATACTGACCACCTGATTGACCATTGTCCAATTTTGTCCGCTCCCTTGGACGGTCAATATGAACAGACCAATTCCATTAATATACAATATTTTATATATATTATACAACATTATTATACAAAATGCCGGCATTTACACAATATGTATGCAACATTTTCTGAAATCTTAGGAAAAACTCCAGCACCTCTCATGTTGAAACCACCGTTCCATGCAAACCCCCTAAAAATCCTAACACACTTTCCTATCACTGGGTCTCACTTTCTAACACTAGCTAATAACGTGTTTTATACAGATGTATAAAACCAATCTCCCTCATCGGATTTCGAGTGTGTTCGTGTTAGTTGTTGTTTTTTATTTCCAAATAAAAAAAACCAAAAAAAAAAGAGGTGCTAAATGTTTAATATCTTAATAGGAATGAGAACAACTTCTGAAAGTCTTGCGCACGCCATGGCGCCCCTTAGACTTCTACGAAGTCCTTAAAAAGTTAAAAAGGCGTAAATAAATAAATAAAATGCGATTGGACCGAGCGCGATGCATGGTGGGAATTGCGGCCCATTCCCATTTATAATTCATACGGAAGACACCGTGTGGCAGGTTTCCGGTTACCCCCTGCGAGGGGGTCGTGCATTTTCCGCTTGAGAAAAATGCATAGGTTGGCATTGTTTAGGGGTTAAGGGTCAGGGAGGTCGAGCGAATACCTGGAGGAAAACCGGACCCTGGGTGAGTCCTTTAATAATGAAAGCGAGATGAGGATAAGGTGACCTAAGAAAGCACGAAAAGGAGTTTTTGTTGTTTTTTTTTAAATAAAAGGAGGGGAAAATGGCGGATCCAGAAGGGGAGATTCCCCTAACCATCCAAGCCCCCTCTTAAGTTATTTAGATGAGAAAACGAGATTACGACAATTTGGACGTCTTTTTCTGCTCGGCTGATGGGCCCCTAGGAGGGTACCGATGCGGCCCCGCCTAGTACTTTTGTACTGGATAACCTCCTCAATGGATCCAGCCCTGAGTTAGGGCCCCTTTTCATCGATATCTGTTATGATAAACCGTCTACCCATTTGTGTTTAAGAAAAGGATATATTCTGCGGGGTTATCAGAAATTCACGCTAGACGAAAGGTGCTCTGAGAGAAGATCCCCCCTTAGTGATTACTGCGCACTCTCATTTTACTTGTCTTCTAACCTGTATGAAAAAAATTCTTCAACACATGAAGTAGCTGTTGTAATAATCAGTTGCGTGTAGTTTCGATACATGTTCTAGCGATAAGGATACTCTTAAATTGTGCAGTATTTATTGTAATTCCAGGGGGGAGAAACGTGAGATTGTTACAGTTCTTATTCGGTGGTCACCAGGACAACGTTCTCTTCGTTCCACGGTCACCATGACAACGTGTTCTTCGTTCCACGGTCACCATGACAACGTTTTCTTCGTTCCATGGTCACCATGACTACGTTTTCTTCGTTCCACGGTCACCATGACAACGATCTCTTCGTTCCATGGTTATGTGTATTCCTTTTCTCCCGAGTTCCGCCTAACACTTGCATAACATTTACAAAAACATTACAAAAAGCATAATTTTCCAAAAACTAACAGGAAGAATCTCGTGTTGGCCCTCCCTTCCCCCCCTTAAATTCCCCCTTTAAAAAATGCAAAATACAGCGCGCATGAAAACATTGAAGTACAATTGAAGTTTAAAGAGTCGAGACTCGAGTGCACCGACCCGAAATCGTGAAATGATCGTCACTACTAACCCTATCTCTCTCTCTCTGTCTGGGTCCCCCATCGCTCCCTATCGATGGTAATCGAAAGTGCATGTAAATGTAAAACTTTTTTAATTGGCACCACCGGTTAAGATACGTGGCGTCAGGGGTGCCTTATTTCCCCAAGGGTGATAACCCCCCTTACCCGCCTAACGAGGTACACGTTTTCAACAATTAATGTACATGCATTTTTTTTCTATCTCATTCATTCATTCATTGGAAACTTAGAGATCAATTATTAATTGGGAGTCGATAGGAAGCCACGCCCCTTTTCGTCCATTGTGCCCTCGCTATACGCCAATAATTAACTGGTTGGGTGAGCAGCACGATTCGGGCTAAGGCTCCCCCCCCCTTACACCCCCTGGCGGATGCAGTAGCCATGGTAACGGAACGACGCGACCTCTGCGAGGGGTGAGGGGGAGGGGGTCGTTGCGGTCAGTGCGGCACCCTCACCGTGTGTCTAATTGGTCTCTCTTAACGTGTCCGAGTGGAACGCATGCACGAAATCTGTCGCTGACCACCGCCATACATCATGGATGGACCTCCTCTATTCATGACGTACAACTACAATGTGTATGAAATACTTCCAATTGGGAACTGCTGTTGCATAACATGTCATATGTAACTGGATGTAATTCCATGAAATGTTTTTAAAAGCTAGATAATGTATTTTTGTTGATTGATCCCAAGCCAGTATTTTAAAAATAATTTAAAAAAAAAACAATTCATACGAAATTTTATGAAAAACATGCCAAAAACACCCCGCGACCTACATGTAACCTTTTGTAGCCAATCGTAAGGACCCCCACACTTAGACCACCCCTAAGAGTACCCCATAGCTGTAGTGCATTCATATAATCACATGTTCGATGGTATCATTCGGAGATAACGTTAATTTAGCCGTACAAGCATTGGCAATAAAAGTGCCTAATATTAGCTAAAGACAAAAGCTAGCCCAAATGATCTCATAAACAACGTGAAATGATTATGTGATATACTGCGTGGATCTATAAAAGCAAATTTATGAATAGCATTTAAGAATCCCGGATGAAACCCTGTCAACCAATTAGGCTTCAATTCTTCCTTGGATAGCAGTGCGCATCCAGGCTATTAAAAACCCCGAAAAACTGAACTAGGGTTTAGTGATGCACATTTTTTTTCTATCTTATTTTTGTTTGAATTACTCGTTATAATTGCTAGGTTTATTTTCCCCAGTGGAGAATTGGTCGTCTGCTAGGGTGTCCGTTATGCTTCATTTTCAAAAATGCTCAGTTTTATTTTTTTTTTAATTAAAAAAGAAAATTGGGGGAAAAAAAACCAAACTAAACAAACCACCCTATTAACTTGACGTCCAGGTTTTAAAACCCACTTCTGAAACACGTTTTCAATTGAAACAACCTTTATTGGTGCCCACCTTACCGAGATTTGCTGTCAAGTCCAAGCGAACGATTTGAAATTCCAACAATATTTAGCGGTTTCTATTGTCATTCTCGTATTGTTCTCCAGGAGAGGTGGGAGGGGGATCTTCATCCCAAAGCCCACCTTGCGCTCGAGTTAAATGTCCGCAGATTTTAGTGTTCAAATGTGTGGTTTTTTTCTGCATTTCCCATCCAATGAAGAAATAGTCAGGTATTGCCTACTACAAACTGATGTTTCACATTAGCACTCCATGGAAGGCGTGGTTAATTTTCCCTCCACAAGGGGGCCTAAGAGTGTCCCAATTGCTTTCCTCATTACTGTAGCAGGTGGGGAATGGACCCTACGATATTTTCAGCTGGAAAAAAAACGTATTTTAAGGGGGTATAACGGTTAACACCTTACGGTTTGGCACTCTTCATTTATATAACATCAACCAGACAATGAGCAAACAGATCTAATTTTCATTTTTAAAAAAAACCCAATAGATATGTTCTTTCTCAAAATGTTGGAAACTTAAACTACTTAAAGATAACCTTACCAAAGAAATCTTCGTCTATGAAGAGTTATGAAGAGTGGACTCGGGCTTCGATCTTAGTTTCAAGATCGCATTCGATGGCCCTGCGCGTCCATGCTAAAAAGGTGAATCCAGTTTGACGACAGCTGTGATTTTTGTGGATATCTTTAATGGGGATTTCCTGTCGTTGGAACCTGGAGGGAGTTGTAGGAGTAAGAGTAGGAGGAGTATATTCTCCCTCCGAATTCAAGGTTTTATTTTCGGGGCAAAGCGAGTGTGAATCGCGATAGTGGGTTTTCAGCCTGGGTTTCCCTCGATATGGTGCTTCTTTCACGCCTGATTTCTTCGTTTATTTGTTGTCCGTTGTTAGTGAGTGAGTATGTCTGTGTGTGTTGTGTGTGCATACGTAATGGCAGGGGGGTTCCAGGCCTTGATTATTGGCTTTTCGGGAAAACTCGGGGTCTCGTTCTTCAATTTCAAATATTGATTGTTTCACCCAATCTGTGTTTGATTTTCGTGTTTGCGCTGTTTTCGAAGAGAGCAGAGGCGACTTCCAAGGCATGTGGTCCCACTCGTGAATCACTCTCTTCCTGAAACAATTATAATATCGGATCTGGAGCTGGATCTGGATCCTATGTACGGGGTGGGGTGGGACTGTGGGGCAGAACTCAAAATAATGCCACTTTGGGAAGAGGCCACCTTGACCCCTTCTTGGTTTCGACCAATGAAGGACGTCCGTCGAGATGTTGACCTTCGACACTTAGGGGGTGCTGACACCCCCTTCTGAAATGAATTGGCCAAATTTGTATATTAATATTGGACGGGTCCGTGTAAGTGGCATTTTCTCCCCAATTGGTGCCCTTTTCCTACGTAGAATAAAGTTTATTATTATTATTTATAAGTCCGATTTGGGTGAACCCCTGGTCCTCATCAACTTCGAACGTCCTTCATGGGCGTACCCTACAAGCTTGAACAGGGCTCCTCATGCCAGGAAAACCTGGAATTGTCAGGGAAATTGAAAAAGGCCTGAGATAGTCAGGGACTATTGATTTGCTTTGAAAAAGGGAAAATCAATCGTGATAGTATTTTTTTTAACTAAAAAAAAGGATTGTGTGATTTCAGTTTTGTGAATATTTTGCCTACGGCATTTCTGTAATAGTATTTCCGAATAATGTACGTAAAAGTAAGTCAAAATCCGTTATTGGAAATCTAGTTGTCGAAAAATTCCTACAAATGACCTACAGTGCTAATTGAAAATGATTCGACGAAAGTGTACAGTGATGTAGCCGAAATTCCATGATTGGTGAAGTGGCATACATGTACATGTAATTTGAATGGAAATTTAAGTTGTTATACATGATTGGTAATATAGTTTATCAAAACATTTTCTCATTACGTCTCATTACGAAAGTGCAACAAACGTTTTTTTTCTTTTTTTTAAATATCGGAGCTCCCAGTTTTTATTATCTTTGGGAAAAAAAAAAGGAAAAATAATTTGATGCATTTTCCTCAATTCCCCATTTTTTAAAAAAAAAAGGAAATGACGTATTATGCCATGAACCCACGTGACCAGATGGATACTTGAATTGGTCAAAGGTTGCGCCCCGGATCCCATTATTTTAGCACAAGCTCATTACTGACCTAAATTGTGCCAGAAATTTGATCAAATTTCGCACCACGCATCCTACGTCTTATTAGGGGGTTCCATATTAATAAAGACTGGTTCGCTTATTACTCAATTAAATTAAATTAATCCAATTTTATGCGCTCGGATGATTTGAATGTTGCTCATGCAACTTTCTTGAAATCGACCTCCGTTTGATGGGCGAGTGCAACAATTACCCCCCAAACTCATTACTTCTGAATTAGAAAAGGGTAACAATTTAGGTAACTCCTCCACCCCAATCAAAATATTTTCAATAACTAGGTCACGGATAATTTCTTTCTCCGCAGTGCATTTTATTTTAATTAGTTTTATGTTAATATTGGCAAGGAAGAGAACGCCCTTGGCGAAATCTTCACTTTGAAATTACACGAGGCCGTAATTATGGATTTTTAGTAAATCTTTATATGCTCTGCTTATCTTAGAATTTTAAATACAGACTGTAAGCGCAAATTACGAATTTTGGTCTGTTTAACCGATAATATTTTTTGTGCTGAATAATGCTGAATCTCACAGTTTAATCAACAAATTCGAGATTAAGTTTAAATATCGCTTTTTGATGACATTGTTTCAGCTTTGGAAATTTCAGGAAATTACGAAAAAGTACTGTATTTTACGAAACATGCCCAACCCTGGTGGAAAGATCAGCATAATCAGTACAGTAGATATCAGTACAAATATACTGATATTTTAAAAAAATATATTGATATCACTAACCATACTGATATCAGGAAGACTGATCTTTACTCTAGGGAATATTCACGTATTTGTGTTCTTGGTGCTCTTGCTCTATTTAACATATTTCAGATTAAAACTTAATCGGATCTCTTTCCTCAAAAAGGCGTCAGAGCACCATTCCTTGAAAAGTTCCTTGAAAAGTCATTAAATTAAAATCGGCAATGATCTGCCAGACAATGCATGATATAAGCCACCGTTCATGTCATTTGAGATGGGCTAAATTTCCTTGTCACAATCCTGGTATCACTAATCTAGTGACATGATAATGGTGTTTTGGACAATTAATGACATTACAATACATCAGAACAAGAACAAAATTAGTACGATGAGTGATGACACTACTACACATAGTATCCTCACCGTTAATTACATCAATACTATCACTGCAATAGTTGGCATTCATTAGTATATCATGCTACCTGGAATTACTGACATCAGTAAAGTTTTTTTTTTTACAAATGTCATTAAGTATGCGACAATATCATAGCGATTACTACACATGTACTGGTGCCCAGGGTTGCTCAGGGTGCTCAGGGGTGGACTCAGGGTCCCTGATGTATCATTTTTAGCATTTTTCAGTAAAAAAAGTAACGTGTTCATCCACTTTTGGAACGTTCCCAGTGCTAGCGTGACGTGTTTTAGCACGTCTCTTTCCCCCATGACCGAGGGGAAAATGCTGGTCCAACTTATAGAGGTATCAATTTGATTAAATCGAATAATTTCAGCTCCCAGTTATTGTTCTTCGGCCATCTGCCCGAAACCGGAAATGAGTTCGACCTAAAGCTGCGTTTGCCTTCACGATGACATCACGTGGCCAAACCCAGAAGTGTTTTTGGTTCTGGTCGTAAATTAATATCCCCATTTTCGCATATCGAACTTATTTGTTCAGGGGGGAGATGGATCATGGAAGGAGAGGCCCCAAGTAACTTTAATGGCTTTCATCACTTGCACTCATGAACCTCTCAGCTCCAATGGCCGATTCTTTTCATTTTTGAAATTTTTGAAATTTTGTTTTTTGAAAAATAATAGTTAGCACTAATCTGAATTCGTTCAAACGACAACGAGTTCGGATACGTTATACAACCTATCACGTTTAATTACGAAAAACATAAACGAGAACTTAGTGAAAGAAACTGTGCTTTTTGTTGAAATTTTTACCAAACAGTCGTATGTGCCACGCGTATGGCACCGCGTATAAAACGTTCGAAACACACTGGCAAGGAGGATTAATGTCGTTCATTACATCATTTAGACGTCCAGGTTTTAAAGACCTACATGTACTTCTGAAACACGTTTTTAGGAACACCGACGTGGTTTCAAGGGGACCGAAACTGAATAACCTTTATTCGTGTCCACCTTACCGAGGTTTGCTGTCGAGTCCGCGCGATTGATTTGAAAATGAGGGCAAGAGGGGGTTATTCGCAAATTCAGGGGGTTTGATCATTTTATTTAGGGACGTTTAGCGGTTTCTATGGTCATTTTCGTATTTTTTCCCAGTAGGGCAGGGAATTTGACCCTCAAACCCTTTCTGGCACCCTTAAACATTTTTGTTCGATAACTTCATTTTTTTGGCCGTATAATGAAACACGTAACCTTAAAATGAAACATGAACATAGAATAAATGAAGGCCGTAATATCGAAACGCCGTATGAGCGCATTTTGCCTTTTTTATTTTATTTTTTATTTTTACAAATTTCGATGTAAACTTATTTATCGCAGACTTATTTATTGACTGCTGCTAATATTATTTATTAGTATTACTTCTTTCGCCACGCTAATGATTGGATTTTCCGTAATTGCATGTGGGGCGTCCCCTAAACAGGGATTAGTCCATGGCGCAAGGCTTGATTTGTCGCCTGTTTATTTAACTGGACGTTGAACAAACAAACAATTGCAATTTTACACAATGCTTCTTTAAAGTTTCGAGGAATAGTTTTTGTATCCCAGCAGGAAGCGGAATGCGTTTCGATGATTTCATGCTATGATTGATTATGCTTTTTTTTAACTGAACTTTTTTTTTATTTTTATTTATTGAGTTAGTAAGCTGTGTAGATAAATAGGCTCCGTCTAGCAACACAATTTGAGTTCTAACCAAAGGAAAAGTACGAAATCATAAAGTTGTAAGTGCCCGATTCATATATCTTCCTTCTTTCCAAGAACAATGGAACCATATCAGAACGAATTTGAAAAACATTCCAAACATTCCTCGCGCCATGGAAAGTTTAGCAAAACCCAAGGTAAATCTCTGGTTAACTAAGGAAAAGCATTGCACCACAGCAGGTTAGCAGTGGCACCATGGGTTAACCTTAACCCGACTAAAAAACAGGGTTAACCTAAGGTTTGTAATATAATGAAATTTTCCCAGAATTCCTAGCTGCTACAGGTTATCTTAATGTTTTACCCTGCATGCACTTTTTGTTTAAAAATCCCTATAGTCAAATGGTGCAACAACGAGGTTAACTCGTGGTTGTAGGTAACTCCAGATTATCGAACGTTTCGTTTAATCGGCAATGGTGCAACCGGTCCTTAGTGCTCATTTCTGTTTTCGCAATTAAACGTCAATGGTGTACAATATTTATTCTTTGTTTTAGCCACATCAAAAATAGTGCAATCTATCCGTTTTTCCCCTTCTGAAAAGTTAATTTCCTGGCACTTACATCGTTCTGTTTTTGGCTTCTCTTCGTGTTTTCTTTTAAGGGGTTTGCCTCTTGAGCAGAGTGCCAAAGTTTATGAATTTGTTTCTACTTTTTTTTATTTAGATTTAATGAGGATGAGTTTTTGTTAACGAGGAGACCCGCCTGCCCCCTGGTGGGCCGCTGTCCTCGTGGTTTCCTGGTCAGGGTAAGAGCGTGCCCTTTGCCAGGGGTGCAAAGTAATGACTTGCCAAGGGTATATTCGGGGGAGGAGGATAAGGGTCAAAAACTGACGAATGGACGTTTCTATCTACGGAACCACTTTTTCTATCGTGCCGAAATTAATGCATTTTTTCCAGGCGGAAAAAAAATATAAAAAATAAATAAAAAAAAAACAATCCGCCCATCGTTCCGTCACCATCAAACTTATTGTAAAGAAAAATGGCCAAGAATCGAGGGGTTGCAAAAGAAATATTATGGCAGGACGATTCAACGATATAAATTTAGAAAAAAATAAAAGAAAAAAAAAACGAGGAGATTAACGAGTTCGTTGGCGTCCTTAATTCGAAGGGGTCTCATGACGTCATTTTAAGCCCCTTTGGGGTCAATCTGCAGATATCCAAAGGGGAAAAATAACAAAACTTTAAAACTCCTTTAAAAAAAAACAAATACGAAAGTGAGCAATGGAAGCTGCCAAAAATTGTTGGAATCTTGATGAAACCCCCTAAATATCTTTGTTGTCCCCATTTCAAATCATTCGCGAGGACGTGGCAGCAAACCTCGGTAAGGTGGACACGAATAAAGGTTTATTCAATTTCTGCCCCTCTAAAACCACCTCGGTGTTCCTAAAAACATGTTTCAGAAGTTTTTTTTAAAACCTGGACGTCAAAAATGAAGTAATGAATTACATTAATCCTACTTGCCACGAGGGAACAGGGTGTTTCGAACGTTTATACGGGGTGCCATACGTGTGGCGCTTATGACTGTTTGGTAAAATTTCGACAAAAACACCATTTTTTTCACTAGGATCTCGTTTACGTTTTCGCAAATTAAACGTCATAGGTGTATAACCTCCGAACTTTTTCTCGTTTGAACGAAATCAGATTATTGCTATCTATATTTTTTCATGAAATCATCCGACTTTTTTCCCACCCTCTCCTGAAAAGCTGAGTTTTTAGCGCTTGGTGCGTTATGGTTTGGCACCCATCAATCACACGCACGTGCATTGTTTCGATTATTTTACTTATAACAAAAAAAAATGCAATTATCGATAAATTTTCAGAGATAAAAATGTTGACAGTTTATTAATAAATATTCTCTTCGATGTGTTTTTGCTACGGAATTAATTTTTCAAATAGTCATGGAAATTCACGTGGGTTGGTCAGGGAAAGCCAGGGAAATGATTTTCAAAACTTTTAAAACGAATATGATGGTTTCGAATCATGTCTAGAAATGATTCGTTTAATCGCTGGAGTAACTCGAATAATTTCTGATTGGGCGCCATTTTGTCGTAGGAAATCTTGATGTGCTACTTGTCCAGTTTTCATTTAGGACAAAATATCCTTAAAAAAAACTAAAAAGAGGTCTTGACCCCTCCAAAAAAAAAGGTTCTGAGTGGAGTATCATGAACTGATCTAACAATTGTCATCTGAAGTGCGTATTTTTCTTTTACGAGTGTTTATTGGAAGACGGATTAAGGGCAGTCGGGTCTCTTTCGTTATTATATTCCTCCTAAAAGTTTCCATTTAGCGTTAACCCCGGGTGGGTAACCCGGATGAATGGGTAATCCGCGGGTAGCCTCATTTGCACCCGGGGGAAAAATAACAAAAAAGGGAGGCACGCACAGTGCTCTCTAAATGGCCGCTTCGAACGGCTCTATTTTGTATTTTTGTAGTAACAATGTTGTTGTTGTTGTTGTCGTTTAAACGCAACAATAATCCCATTGATTTTTGGGAACGAAACTTCACGCACCCCTAATGGGGTGAAGTGTTTTGGCGATTAATTGCATGCGTGTCTTTAAAAAAAATGAATTTATTTATTAATCGTAAATGAAATTCCGTGAAAAAAGCAATTAAAAAAGATTTATAAATAAAAAAGCATTTTTCTTTTTAAAAAAAGTCTAATGCGGCGTTATAAAAAAATGGACGTTTTCTGTTTTTTGTAATTTATTTATACGAGAACTTATTAGTTAGGGGAATTCCCTAACGAATTGTTAGAAGAAAAGAAATTTACTTTTTCAGCTTTTGAGAAACAACAACAACTGTGGAATTATGACAACGTGAAAATTTCATAATGCAGAGTTAAGAAACCTATAAAAATATAACTTACGTTTCATTTTTTTTAAGTAGGCCTAAACATTTTTTGAAACAATGTTCGAAACCAGCGAATTTTCCATTTAGGATTTTTTTTAAAAATTATCAATGTTTGACAGCGGAGAATATTGCAATTATTATTTTAATCGGGGGTAAAAAGGACAATGACATTACTCAAAACGTTGAAGTAACATTCAAGCTTGAATTTCTTCGGTTTTCTTTCAAACCCCTTTTCAATTTTTCTCAATTTTGTGAACATACCGTATTTAGAAATTAGAATTAGAAAATAAATTTGAAATTTAGACGTTTTCTAGATGAAAATAAATTACCGAATCCGAATTTGAACACTTCATAAGTATTTATCGATTCCTGGCAATTATTTTCGAAAACACGGTCTGCTGAAAACCTAGTTAATCTCAAATCTCAAATTAAACTTGAAAATCAAAAAATAAGAAATGTTTCAGAAAACACACAAAAATGAAATGGTTTAATAATTGGTTTTTTAATCAATTTTTCGATATTTTTTGGGATAGATACATTTCAAAAACGTACTTCACCGGCCTACTATAATAGAAATACTGTCATTTTTATTTTCAATCTCCCAATAAAAAATATCGAAAAATTGATAGAAAAAACCCAATTATTAAACCATTTCTTTTTTTGTATGTATGTGTGTTTTCTGAAACATTTCTTATTTTTTGATTTTCATGTTTAATTCGCGTCCGAGAACGTTGACCATCCTCACACCTGGTACCGGTCACCTCTCTTAAAATTCCGTAGATGGAGAGGGGGTCATCGTGTGGGATATTCCCCAATTTTTCGTTGTTTCTTCCCCCCCCCCCCTCTTGGAGCGCAATCTGTGGGTCCTCCAGAAACGTTATACCCACGCAATTGGTCACCCACCTGGTCATCAGCGTCTCAGGTATATATAATTGCTGCCTCGGAGCTTTTTTCTTCCTCTTGTTGAGAAAGAGGGGGCTACCACTGGTCCTCTTTTGGGCTCGTCTTGCCCCCCTCTCAAGGGTGCCTTTTTCCTCCTCCTCCTGCATGGTGTAGGGTGAAGGCAAGTCTGTCCACATTCTTGAGAGCACCAAACTATTCCTTCCTCCTGCTCCTTTTTTATTATGCTGGTGTTTTTATGTGTGTGCAGTTTCTGTTGTTGTCCATGTTGTATTTGCCTTGATCCTCCTCCATTCTTCGACCAGGTCGCTGAAATGTACACATAATTAAGCCGGGTGATTTTTATTAGCCCATGGCGCGGGTCGCCCCTTAATTGACTGCGAAATGACCAGCGCTGGTCACTCAATTTCACCGCTTTGGCTACGCCCACGCAACGCGGACTCTCGTTTACTACCGGATTTCTGCCCTTGAAATCCCGCGGACCAATTGGTCACTGTTAACTAATGGATTTTGAGAAATATGAGGTCTTAAGATGTGTCGTTAAAAAAAAGTGATGAACTTTTAAAATATATCATAAACCAATTGGTCAGATAAGGACATTCGCTATGGTTATACATATACATGTTTGGTGTAAAATGCGCAAAACAGCAGGATTTTGGCTGGAAAACTTTTCAGACGCCCTGATTTAGAATATTATATAGATTTAGCAAAATTAGATTCGTTTCAATGTTTTCGGATTTTATGACCACCCTGTATTATGCAAAATAAATATGCAGAAAGTGCGAAATAAATGCATTCACATTAAGACAGATTCTCAAAATGCAATTTTAAATGCATTTTAAATGAATACATTACTAAATGCATTTTTAGTCAAATTGAGACATAATTTCAAAATGCATTTCATTTTTTAAATAAATGCATCAATGTTTGACAAATTTCTATTTTCACTTTTAAGCAATTTAAAAGTACGGCATTTTGAAATAAAATCTCGTCTCAGTCTAAACGTATTTTAGAAATGCATTTCTTTTGAATATGGGATACATTTTATTTTACATTAAATTTTAATATGAAAATGCGCTATGAAGCACACACACACACACAAAAGAAAATGCTCCGAACATTACTCATGACGTCACATCCTGCCTTTCCGTTGTAATTAAAACTTATGTCCGCTTCGGACTCACGGAGAGAAAGCGATTTCCTTGGCAATTTCTGAAAAAAAAAAAGCAGCTTTATCTTGACGACCAATTTAAGACGATGTAGTGAATTACAATATACGAAAAGAGTAGATTTTGTAGACGAAAACGAAAAGACCTTGTTTTCTTTGGCTCTACGTTGCCTTTAATAATGCACTCGCCGTCCTCTGAAATTGGATTGGCACGTGTCCAGCTAACTGACCATCGCCAAACTGCCCATAAAAACGTTAGCGCGGGTTTCAGAGTGAGCCATAGAAGAAAATTGAGCTGCGAAAAGTGCGGCCAAACGCAACGACCGCTGGTCAAGCGATATACGCAGTACGTTGTCCGCTAGTGTCCAGCAACTTAAACTGACCCCTGTGGGCAGCCAGAAAGGCACGGAAAACGGCGTTTATGATGAAACGGCGGAGAGTAAATTGGGTCGGCTTTCGTCGCTTTAATTACCGATGAGTTTTCGGCTCAGCTGATTTTGTATTTCATGGATTTTCGGCCGGGAATTAGTTTAGTCGTCGTAGGCCTAACGCGATCCGGAATGACGCCATCACGTGACCCTGTTAAATGGTTCAGAAAAAAAAAGGTCATTATTGAAACGGACGTCGGAATGGTAAATTGCGCCATCCGCTGCGTACTTAATGCTCGATTTATCGATGAACTTTGCGCCCTAATTAATTCAGGATGGAAAAATATGAAAAGGTAGTATCGAATATCGATATGGAATCAGGCTGAACAATTTAACAAAATTGCAACAAAATGGTGACATGCACTAGATTTGCCAATTTTGTATTTCTACTTTAATCGAGGTTAGGTTAGGTTTTGTTTTGTTAAGTTCCCTGAAATAAAAATACATCGACAAAATAAAAGGCTTTCGAAATAATGCATTAATATTTGACAACTAAGTTGTATTTTCACTTTTAAGAAAACAGTACTTTCAATTGCTTAAAGTGAAAAAAAAATTTGTCAAATATTGTTGCATTATTTCGAAAGCCCTTAATTTGCTGACTTTTTTTTTTCTCAAAAACTTAACAAAATAGTGCTTTAAATTGCTTAGTTTTTGAAGAAAAAAAAATACAGCAGATGAAGGGCTTTCGAAAAAATCTTCGAAATACGTAAAAAAAGCGTTTGTAAACAATACTTACTCAGTTAGTATGCTTACTATACTGCTGTTTAAACTGTGATTGCTTTACGTACTAGCCTAATCAGAGTATCTACACAAGTATCTTACACAGGGTCATTTATATGAATGATTCAGGACAATTTAGGAAAATACCAGAAGTATTTTTAATTTAAAGATTAACTTGCGTGTACTATGTGGAAAACGTGCTAAAATAACATAAGCCAAAAATCTTTAAGAAAATATATTTTTCAGACCTTGAGAAGCTTGAAAACGCTTCACTTTTTAATAACTTTAGATATAAAGACGTTTAGCTATTAAACGTTAATTGACCCTGAATTATTTAAAATATTGTAGTTGAAAAAACACGGCCAACGTGTTTAGAACGTAACTTATGCCATTTATATATATAAAAAAATTGTTAATATATGTTGGAAACCTGTCACTGATATTTTTGAATTTCTCACACCATCGACCATGTGAGTGGCAAAAACTGGCGGAAAACACCGATGCCAAACCCAACTTGCAATTGCCGAAAATTTGGTAGAAAAATCCCCAGCTTTTCGACACGTAATTATCAGTTTGTTGAAGAAATATTACCACGCAGTTTCTCGTTATATACGTCCGTCTGCAGCTTAAAATTATTTCCTTCTGGCGTCTCTCTATACCTGCATGGCACATACATTAATTTTTAACGATTCCATTGGTTCAGAAATGCATTCGCAAAAATAACGACGATAATCGTCCGGTTGGTCAGCTTTTTTTTTTTTACAATCTTTCTTTAAAAACCTGAAATTATACTTTCGAGTGCGTTGAAATTCCGATGCGTGTACCGGTGTTTTATCACTGGTTGAAAGGCAGACAAGTGGGCTGTCGGTAAGTTGTCTAAATACAAGGATTGTTCAGGTAACAAAAAACAGGAGTCACGGCAGTCTAACCAGAACTGCTAGACCATACGCCTTGAAAGAAAACAAAAATTAAAAAATATCTACAACTGGTATAACATTATAGTTGCGCGCTGCGTGGGAAAATAAAGTATAAATGAAGGGTGGCAAACCATAACTTACCAAGCGCCAATGGTTTCGTGAAAAATATGGATAGCACTGATATCATTTCGTTCAAACGAGAACGAGTTCAGACGTTATACACCTGTGACGTTTAATTACGAAAACATTAACGAAATCTTGGTGAAAAAAATTATGTTTTTATCGAAATTTTACCAAATAGTCATAAGCGCCACACGTATGGCACCGTATGTAAACTTTCGAAACCCCCTCTTCTCCCGTGGCAAGTAGGACAGCAGAGCATTTTAATGTCATTCATTACTTCAGTTTGACGTCCAGGTTTTAAAACCCATTTCTGAAACATGTTTTTAGGAACACTGACGTGGTTTTAAGGGGCCAAAATTTAAAAAAAAATGTATTCGTGTCCACCTTACCAAGGTTTGCTGTCAAATCCGCGCGAATGATTTGAAAATGGGGGAAAGAGAGGGTTATTCGCATATTAACATTACATAAGTTTACATGCGGTGCCATACGTGTGGCGCTTATGACTGTTTGGTGAAATTTAGACCAAAAAAAAATTTTTTTACCAAAGTTTTCGTTTGTTTTCGCAATTAAACGTCATATGTGTATAATGTCTAAACTCGTTGTCGTTTGAACGAAATCAGATCAGTGCCATCTAAATTTTTCACGAAATGTGATGGGAATTTGTTCAAAATCCCAACAAAATCTGAAAATTCCAGAAAATCTGATTGAAATTAAATTGCTTTCTATGCATTTGCTTTTTCATTTTTACTACGCTTAATTTTTATTGGTTGAGAAAAAAATGTAGAACAAATATGAACGAAAAGAAATGCATGTAGATTGAGACTATTTCAATTTTAATGCATTTTCAAATACATTTAGCGATGCATTTAAAAACGTAATAAGCTTAATGCATTACTTTAATGCCGACCAACAAATTCAATGATTTAAATGCATTTTAAAATGGAAATCCACATATCAAACGTTTTCAGTTGATCAAATTTATAAATTTTCGTAAACCAAATCTGCGTTTTACATTTTACTAGATTTAATTTGTTTTCGTTTTTGCTCGATTATACGTAATTTGCAACCATCCAAAAAATCAAAGGCACATTATACAATTTTAGAAAAAAAAACGTCAATGAAAAGCCATTTTCGTTAATCTCCAAAGTTGAGATGCTAGTTTATAGTTCCGACATAAAATCAGTGAATTTCACTGCCTGTTTTTTCTCGTCTTTTGCCCACCAAACCTCTAAATTTTCAGTTGGCCATGTCGGCTCCATGATCCCCTGAAGAGGGAATCTCCACTCAAAGTTGCGAACGTATAATTTTGGTTTTTGCACCAAAATACTGGTCCGCAGCCAGTTGATTATATTTCTCAGCTTGTCATTGTTATACCGTGCACACGAGGTATTCGAGGGGGTTGAGGGGGGTCTACGGGAGACGGGGTCCTCCGAATCTAATTATTACCTGTGCGCACGTAACTGCATGATGAAGGAGGATGTGGACCGAGCCAAACAAAAAAAAATCTGAAATTTGAAAAAGTAATTAGCTGCTAGAAAAATTGCTCCTCTTATTATAATAAAGGAGTAGCTCGGACTCCCCTCAAAACAAGAGGGTAGGCAGGCGGGTAACCAACTGTTTTTTTCTTAGGGAAAAACAACGCTCGTGTAGACAAGAGTCGAAATATATGCAGGTACATTGGCCTACCGTTTTCATGGTCGTGGTCAAGTCAAGATGGTTTCGTCGACACCGGGGCTTAATAGGACTTAATGTACGTTGTCATGCTTAAAGCTGACTTACACCATTATCGCACAAGTTCCCATGTGCACAAGAAATGCATGTAGATTGACATACTATTGGTGGAAAGATCAGTATAAATATGATGATATGTGGTGATATAATGATATAAGTAAAAAATTTAATGATATCACCAAGCATACTGATATCAGTAGTCCAAGAAAACACTATAATAGTGATATCACTAAGAATTTTGATATCAGTAGTCCAATAGTGATCTATTCACCAGGGTTAACGATGTAATAATTTAAATGCATTTCATTTGCGTTTGGGCTGCTTTTTAGGATTCATAATTAAAACAGGATTTCATGTCGACATGTGTCGTGAAAGTTTACATAACAGTGAGCGGTAACATCACTATTATGTTTGTGGGCTTTCTTAAATTAACTGAAACGATTAAAAATAGAGATGATTATTTCATAAACAAAAACAAAAACTCAATAAAAACTGTTTACATGTATTGAGTAATGTGTTAAGAAATTTACACGTATTCTTTCGTAAGAAATCCGCTATTTTCAATTAAGTTGATTGACATGGGAGTTGGTTTCATATCATTGAACAAACGGGTTATTTTCGGGATATTAGCTAGGGTGTAAATCCACCTAATCAAGGTTGGCGAACGTTTATCGCCAATAGTCATAAAACATTAATGTCCATTTAATAACGACTATATTCAGGGGCTTCATGAAAGGGGGAAGATAAACGAAACACCTGCAGGATGAAACGTTTGCCGGTTTTATAAATCTGACGCAAATAATCCTGCGTATTCCACACGCGTGAATGTATACGTCCGTGTTGCGATGTCCTCTTCATTTACGAGTAATAAATTCATTAGTTTTTTTTAGCAAAGGGTATTTAACGTCAAATAAAGAAAGGTATTACAGGCGAGACCGTCCCTTAATTTTAATTTTCGCCTTTATTCAATATACCGAATTTATGAATGCTCCAGGAATTTTATTAAGTTATATTATACGTTGTTCTCCCCTTAAGGCTACTTCTTAATTTTACACGAAGTACTTGTGTACCTCAATACTTTCAATGACAACAATTTAAAAAGCAACGCCTGATTTAAAACTACTTCGGTCATAAATTACGAGGATATTAGCATAGACGTGGACAAGCTGAAAAAAACGAATTAATATCTCTGTTAAAAAACACGTTCTATACCTATTTAATTAAATAGGTATAGAACGTGTTATTTATACCAAAAAATGAACTACATGCGTTTCAGTCGAAATTAATTTAAAAATAAAACATCACCGTTTATTGTTGAAATTTATTTCTTGAATTTTGGTGATCTGCGATACCCCTTTCCATCCACTCTCCCTGGCCCCAATATCCCCTCCCCAGATCATAAATGCAATAAATGCACATAAAGAGGGGATGTTGAAGTCCTCGGCTATGCGAAGATCATCTTCGGTTATCTTTGGTTCACATCAGACAAACAAAAACAAAAGCTAAATTAAGCAGATAATGACACGTGTACCCTGAGTCAATTAAGTGTCCAGTTTCGCGAAACATTAGTATCGTTTTTCTTGAAATGGATCAAGCGGTCAAAGCCATAGTCATAGAGGCTTTCCCCCATCATCCCCCCTCCCCACTCCATTGAAATACGAATAGAGATTAGAGAAATACATTCACTAGATGGTTTTTCTTCTTGGATATTCGCAATAAATGTCATTGACGCTTTGGTGCGCATCTTCCAGACTCCAGTTCTCAACAAATCGGCCACGACCAACCATATTCCTTGCCTTCAAATCTTACCGTCCTCTGCTTTCCCCTGCCTCGATCCGCATGGGGCCTAAGGTCGTGGGGGTCGTTAAATAACCTCCACTAAACAAACAAACATGCCACCCCACACCCATCATCCGCCCTTTTTACAAGCACACGATTACTGGAGTGACTCTCCAAGCACTGCTGGCACACTTTTCGATGCTAATCAATGGACTGACAGTGTCCCAATCTTGACGATTCCGCAAACATCTAATAAATATACACGGTGTGCCAAGATGGTCAGTACAACTTTGTTTCTCAATAAAACCTGAATGAAATAAGACAGCGAAGTTCTGTGCTGTGTGATTGTAACAGCAGCACATAATCTATTTGTATGTAATATGTGATTGTGTTCTATTGATATGCTTGGTGGGTTTGTTAGTCCCCAATTGGGATTCCTGCAACAAGATATTTTCTGATATTCCCGATATCATATCAGTAGTCCCAAAAACCAGTATGTGTATAGGCTATAACCTATATAGTGATATCTGTATAAAATCATACTGCACCAGCGGAGAATCACATACTGATATTTTCTCCAGAGGACATAACTTCAGAGGGAAGCAAGTTCCAAGCCCTCTCAACTCTAGCCTGGAAGAAATGATGGCGACAATTCTTCCTGGGGTCAAAGTTGTAACGACAATTTTTGAACACCCACCCTGTATTTTCTAAGCTATCAATTCGCTCGACTTTTGCCTGTGGAAGATCTTCCATCTTTTTAAAGTATCGAGTAGCGCACATCCATACGTGGAGTTCCAGCCACGGTGCCTCAACCTTGACTTGTCCAGAAGTATTTTGGTTTTTGAGCTTCGGCATTTGCCTTCTCGAAGGGAAGGCTCGGCGCACTCTGTAATTTAAATAATTGCGGCTGGGGAAGCACTCGCGCCCCGTTCTCCTCTGTTTTTATCTCCTTTTCTGCGGGTCCCTAACTACTACGTGTGGCTACGTACCCCTCCAAACCCACTGGAGTTTTCGATCCGCCTGGAGGCGCTTCGACCGGTTTTTGCCTTCTCTGCTCTGCGCTTTCTCTCTCTCTCTCTCTTTCCCTTCTCTCGTCTGCTCAGTTTCTGCTCGCAGCCAAATTCAGTTTGTTACGAACGTTGGTTCGGTGCGGTCGCGTCGCATCGCTGCTCCCTCGAACCGTCAAACCAGAGCCTAAACTTCGGGAAGTTCTAGTTGTTTTTACCCAGCTTCTGGAGGCATCGACTGCCGAACACTTGAAAGGACAGGACACACTCCTCCTCCTGCTGCTGTCATTTCGGGGGATAATGCTGACGAGGAACGAGCCGAAACTTTGCCACTTGGATTATTACTACTCACCCGACGAAATCCACGTCCGCGTACCGTGTTTTCGCGACGAAAATGCGGTGATTTTCGGGCGGAAAATGTGAAATTGTGTGAACCCTTCGTCCCCGCGTTCCATTCTGCCGTCGTTCGAATCGTTTGGATTTCGAAATTTCTCGGTTCCGCTTCCGGTGGGCGCACGGTCTAAGGAAGATGCTGCTGTTGCCGCCGATGCGAAGCTAGAAAAGTTGGCCAGCGTAATTCTTCTGGAGTGGTGATCTTCACGCGGAATCGGACCATTGACCATTCACGAATAGTCGGGCGTCCAGTGGGTGCGACGGTCAGTTTCGCCCCGTTCCGTTCCATTTCCGAGCTAGCGAAATCCTGGATACGCAAATGGACGACTCGCCCGCCGAGCGCCTCCGGGACGTAGCGCTCGCTCACCTTTCGGATTAAAACAACAACAAATTAATACGTCGCGAAAATAGCAAAAAAAAGAATTCTGAAAAACAAAAATGAGAGAGACGTACGAGTTGCAGCCGATGCGATCCGATCGAGAAATGAACGTCTCGCGTTCCAATTGCGAATGGAACGTTCGAACGCGGTCTCGTGCGGCGGCGCGTGATCGGAGCGTTCGAACGGCGGCGCGTGCTCGTCTCCATGGCAACCTTGACCAGTGGCCGAAATCGCCGCGAGGATTCAATCGGGTTGTTTTTTCGTCGCCGATTTTACTGCTCCTCACCCTGCTTTGGCAGCCCGCTGGAGGCGTCGTGGCGGACGGTACGTGTTCACTTCCATTCGATCGGGGTCGGGCTGGACACTGACCAGGGGTCAGTGGCGACGGCCAGGCTGCATGGGGGGCTGCGTGCAGAAGTAACGAAAGTTGTTGGTCGGAAACCCTTTAATTGCACCTCTGCAGAGGCTCTGCTGAAATCGAAAATGCCTTGGGAGAACGGGGAATACTTACCCTCTATAAAGATTTGACTGAAATTCAAGTTTAAAATGAATGAGATCGTCTTTATTTTTAAATTTCTTGGAATGGATCAACTTTTGCTCCTCAGAGTACAGGGCCTGTGAAATTGAAACTTGTATTGGCTGAAACGCAAACCGCTCATTTTTAATCGTCGGTTAAACGTCTATAAAAACTGCGGTGAAAAAATAATTGGGATAACTAATAATGTGGAAAGATCAGTACTGTACATATCAGTACAAATATACTGATATTAGTAAATATGTAGCAATATCACTAACTATACTGATATCAGTAGACCCAAAAACCAGTATATATACAGTGTACACATGCATGTATATATAGTGATATCAGTATAGAAATATAGTGATACCACTAATGCTCCCTTCCCAACCACCTTTCAGTTCTATTAACTGTTGGAAATTTGCGATTTCACTCGTTTAAATTTGGGTAAAACTAATTTACTCCCCCCTAACCCACCCCACACTGTCCTACCATACGACATTAACATGCTGCTTGTAGGGGTTTTGAATTGAATTGAAGTTTTGAAGTGTTAGCAGTTTGTGTTTTGTTAAATTGCAGTTTTGACAGTTTTTAAAAATTTAAACAGTTTGTTTTATGCCGAAGACCTATGTCTATCATTTTGTTAAAATGTTTTTTTTTAAACCGTGAGATCATGAGGACAATTCTCAGAAATGTTGAAAGAAAGTCTAAAAACCTAAATTGGAGGATGAATTGACAGAATTTGAAAGTGTGGATATTTCTTCTGACTAAATTCTGATGTTGACCCTTGTATGTTCACCTAAAGATACTCGAAAAATATATAAATAAATGAAATGCATTTTGTTCAGCACGAAGATGTCTAATTTAAAATCGGAATAGCTAGTATAATTTATGAACGATTTAAAAGCACTTTTCAAATGCACCTACCGGAATTGGCTGAAATTCATGTCGAATTTCAGAGGAGAATAGCCTGCCGTAAATTCAAAAACGTAATCGTTGCAACTCTATTTATTATCAGAATATCGTATTTCCTGCAGAAACTTTTATAGTGACAGGATTAAAGGCATGCAGATGTCCCCAAATAATAATAATAATAATGATATGCAAATGGATTACTGTCGTTTAAAGGCTTCCAAAATGAGAAATTCATGAGGAATTTTAGTCAAATTAAGCGCATTTTAAAAGAGCAATAAATTGTTCACAAAACGAGGATTTCCGATTTTAA
>JAQIXS010002273.1:0-23755 GCA_034700785.1 Rossiulus vilnensis
GGGAGGTAACTTCGGATAAGTCAAATATTTTTGGGGGTCCCCTGGGACTTTGAGTTATCGAGGTTCGACTGTATTTGCAATAAATCTTTAAACGTCGGTTAAGAGTATTTTATTTTTTTACAGGTATCTCTGTCCACATTTGCTACATTTGTTCTAATAGACAACAAAAACATTTTGGATGCCAATAAAGCTTTTGTCTCCTTATCTCTGTTTGGAGTGATGCAAACGCCAATAATGCTAATGCCCATGGTTATAATGACCATGGTTCAGGTAAGACTTACTTTGTTCTGTTTACACATTAAATGCGTTTCATTAAACATCTTTAAAACTATAGCTTCCATTTTTGTTCCCTGGATATTTATAGGCAACAGTAGCAATAAAGAGAATTGGAAACTTCTTGATGAGTGAAGAAATAGATCCCGACAGTGTTCAACATGTTCACGATGAAAGTAAGGAATGTTTCATGTTTATGATAATTTCCAGATAATTTCACTTGTTATTTTTCCGTCACGGTAACAGGTGAAATGTTACCTGTCTTACGCAATGGCGTAGGTTGAATAATGTATTTAAATATTTCCTGATCATATCATTTTTTTTTGCTCGTTTCATTTAGAATACTCCATTATGCTGGAAAATGCCACATTCTCTTGGGGTCCTGCTGAACCCGCAGTTCTCACTGACATTAATCTTCGAATAAAGCGCAATGCTTTAGTAGCTATAGTTGGCACAGTCGGAGCCGGAAAATCGTCTTTGATATCAGCAATTCTGGGGGAAATGGATAAACGTCAGGGCAAGGTTATAACTTCTGTAAGTGCCGTTTTGAATAATAAATGTAGCTCCACATTTCATCTTGAAACGGCGAAAGTGATCTTGACAGCTACTTTTGCCAGCAATTTCACCATTTCAATTCTTGTATGATGTAGGATTCAGTCGCCTACGTTCCCCAACAAGCCTGGATTCAAAACGCGAGTCTGCGAAATAATATTCTTTTTGGAAAATCCTTCAAATCGACGTTTTACGACCAAATCGTGGAAGCTTGTGCTTTGAATCCTGATTTGGCCATTTTGCAAGCAGGAGACCAAACTGAAATAGGAGAAAAGGTGAGAGGGCAATTTAAAAAAAAATCATATTTGCTGGAAAGACGTGTATGGCTTCTAGAGATTAATATACGTGTCCAATATATTTGTTCGGTAGGGCATCAATCTCAGTGGTGGACAAAAGCAGCGAGTGAGCTTGGCAAGAGCTGTTTACAGTGAGGCCAACATCTATCTTTTTGATGATCCGTTAAGTGCTGTCGATGTTCATGTTGGGACGCATATTTTTGAACATGTTCTCGGCCCCAATGGAATGTTGAAAGACAAAGTATTATTGTCGTCACGACCATCTGCTTTACCAAATCTATTCTGCATTGATCTAGTCCTACATTTTTTTCCCAATAAATTTTATCTTTGCAGACAAGAATCCTAGTGACGCATCGTATTACTTACTTGCCTCAAGTCGATTACATCGTTGTACTTAATGGGGGAACAATATCGGAGGTTGGCACATACAAGGAACTGTTGGATAAAAAGGGGGTCTTTGCAGATTTTCTTATGACATATTTAGTAAATTCTGAACATAATGAAGATGAAGAGCAAGGTAATAAAGTTTCCTGGATGTGAACATGTATTATAGAACTTGAAATTCCTAGAAAATTGGCAAAACGATCTGACCCCTGCAGCCGTTTCATTTTTTTATAGAGCTAGGAGAAATAAAAGAAGATATTTTAACCAAAATTGGATCCATTGACAGTGATTCAGCATTAGCCAGGTAATAATCTTTCAAAAACTATAAAAATAAATCTTTAGGATTTCATGTGGTAATCACCAGTTTATGTACACTACTGTCAGAAATAATCTGACATGAACTTAAGCGATGACATTCTCTATCGAGAGATAAATCCTAAAAGCTTTTGCTGTACAAATACAGATCGTTGAGCAGATCGACATCTAAGCATGACATAGTCCATTCCATTGAGAAATCCACAAAGACCCAGCTCTCCCGGCTGCAGAGTAAGAAGGATGATATAATGGAAATGAAAAAAGGAGCTTTGATAGCTGCTGAAAGTGCGGAAACTGGAAAAGTAAATTCAGTAGTTTTCTCACTTTAAATGTCTTATTTAACAATTTCATTGCGAGACTCACGTCCTGATCTTCGCAGGTAAAATGGAGCACGTATTTTCATTATGCCAAGTCCATCAGCTTGAAAGTGGTTTTTTTCATCTTTCTTTTTTACGTGGTGGCCTATTCGTGCTCCATGGGCTCGAGCATTTGGCTCAGTATTTGGAGTAACGACAAGCCTTTGCCTGATGGCACTCAGGATCTATCACTAAGAAATCTTCGGCTTGGTGTATACGGAGCTCTAGGAATGACTTTCGGTAATCAAACTAGTACCCTCAATACTTCCTTCCATCAGTTCTATTTTCATTGACTGAACTATGTCCTTTTTTTTCTGCAACGAATTTAGCCATTCTGTGCTTGTTCAGTGGCGTCCTGTTAATGTTTGGCTCCACCAGAGCAGCTGCATTTCTACATGCCCAAATGTTGTACAACATTTTGCGCTCCCCAATGACCTTCTTTGACACGACGCCTCTTGGTCGAATTGTCAATCGTTTTTCTAAAGACGTCGACGTCGTGGATCTCTCCATTCCACAAATAATTCAACAATGGCTGAGTAGCCTGTTTCAAGTATTCGCAACCATTGTTGTCATCAGTATTGGAACGCCAATTTTTTTGGCCGCAGTATTTCCAATTGGGATCTTGTATTATTTTGTTCAAGTAAGTTTTTTTAATTCATATTTTTCCGATCTTGAAATATATATTTATCAACTTTAAGCTATGCATATTTTACACTTATAGGGATTTTATGTAACAACATCTCGTCAATTGAAGCGTTTAGAATCGATCACTAGATCGCCAATTTACTCTCATTTTTCCGAAAGTGTGGCCGGTGCTGCCACAATCCGTGCCTTTCAGCAGGAGGATAGCTTTATTCGGCAATCCGAAGAAAAAGTGGATGAAAACCAGCAGTGTTATTATCCAACAATAATCTCGAATAGGTGTGGTGGCAGAAACCCTTTTTCATTAAAGTTGCTGAATTAATACAATAATCGTAATTATTGATCTGTGGCCATTAGATGGATTGCCATTCGTCTCGAGCTGATTGGGAACTTGCTGGTGTTTTGTGCAGCTCTATTTGCCGTTTTAGGAAGAGAAACTCTGAATCCTGGCTTGGTCGGGTTAACTGTTAGCTATGCCTTATCGGTAGGAATTTTGTTTAAATTAATTACCTTCTTATCATACCAAACAGGTTTTGCTATTGGATGGCTTTTGCTATAACTGCAAATATACCATTGTACATTTGATACTAGCTAGCTGTAATCTTCACACACCAGTGCACTAATAGTAAATCTTTCAATTCGCTTTTTGAAAAAAAAAATATCAGTAAGCTTGACAACAGGCTCGAAAATAAGCGTTTGGAAAGGTTATAGTAATAATTTCTTTAAATGAAATTATTATTTTTTTCAAAAATTGTTAGCATTACAGGCATTTGTCTGACGTATTCTTTAAGCAAAAACATAACGACTATGTAGTTTCTAATTTGAAATCAATTACCGATTCATGATGAAGAGGCTGAAATATTGTATTATTCTTAACCTTGAAGAGCGAGCTAAAAGCATGCCCACCATGCCAGAAAATTACTCATCATTTTTGCTTCAAATACTTATTATAAGTGATAAATTTATTTTACCCAATGGTCGCCCACCAGAGTTTAAGCTTTGGATTATAATTTCAAAATATACCATTTATTTATATAAAAAAATTGAACAAAATATCGCTTTGCAACGGCGAAAGGAAATGGGGCTTCCCTGCATGGCAACATTGCATTGCGGGTTGCGTAATGCGTTTAGCAAGGACATTAGTTTTAGCAAGGACATTAGTTTTAGCATTTAGTTTTAGTTTAACTTTTGATTTAATTAAATAATCCATGGCGTTCAGTGCATTTTTTTCTTCCTCACATACATGTACATTTAGATAACCTTTCTACTTAACTGGGTTGTTAGAATGACTAGTGAGCTTGAAACAAACATCGTAGCAGTGGAGCGAATCAAAGAATATACTACAACGCCCACTGAAGTACGTATTGTTTAAAAAGTATTGTCGTTGAAGAAATTCTCCTCGTGAAACCGTGCTTATTTCTTGAATAATTCTTCCATTATTTGCAGGCGGATTGGCTTAGGCCAGAATATCAACCATCTGCCGGTTGGCCATCTTCTGGTGAAATTACATTTGATCGATATTGCACGCGTTATCGGGACGGCATGGATCTCGTCCTTAGAAAAGTGACGTGCAACATTAAGAGTGGTGAAAAGGTATTGCGTGTTATCTTTTTATTTTTGGCTATTAATTTCGCACTATATTTGCCAACCTTATTTCTTTTTGATAAGCTGCTACAACATGTATTCATATCCTGATAAACACCGCCTAAGTTAATTAGATAAAATGATTATTGTATTGATAGACATGCTATGAAATTTAAACAACATTTTAGGTGGGAATTGTTGGCCGTACTGGAGCTGGAAAATCGTCCCTTACTTTGGCGCTATTCAGAATCATTGAGGCTGCTGGTGGAGCAATCTTAATTGATGGCATTGACATTTCCAATCTTGGATTGCACGATTTAAGGTCGAGGCTCACGATAATACCTCAGGTGCGTTGCTTTACGTCATGTGATGATAACTGGTTGCTTGAACCTGAACTAATTCGTCTCTCGTAGGATCCAGTTTTGTTCTCAGGAACATTGCGGATGAATTTGGATCCTTTTGACGCTCACTCCGACGAAGAAATTTGGATGGTTCTAGAGCTTTCTCACCTTAAGACATTTGTTTTGTCGCTCGCTGATTGCTTGTTGTACGACGTAGCCGAAGGTGGAGAAAATCTGAGGTAAATCGATGAAAATATTCGTGCAACTTGGATTGGAAAAGGCATTCGGTTGGACATGTATATGAAAGTTTTTCGGCGTTTTTTGCAGTGTTGGGCAACGTCAGTTGATTTGCTTGGCACGAGCTTTACTCAGGAAAACAAAGATTCTCGTACTCGACGAAGCGACAGCGGCAATAGATCTAGAAACTGATGATCTCATTCAGGCCACCATTCGCCAGGAATTCGCTGACAGCACCGTGCTCACCATTGCGCATAGACTGAACACAATTATGGACAGTGACAGGTGCAGTAATTCTAAATAAAAGTTAATTCATGAGTTAATGACATTGGTCTTTTTAAATCATTTAATATGAAATGCTATGAAAGTGAGATTTTAATTTTCCCCCATTAACACATATGTGAAAAAAAGGAACAATGATTGCTGAAGATTATCTGGTGTTTTTCAGAATTTTGGTTATGGATCAAGGCATCATTAAGGAATTTGATTCACCGGAGAATTTACTTCAAAATAAATCCAGCATATTTTATGGAATGGCCAAAGATGCTGGACTTGCCCACTAGTAACACCAGGCAACTGCCACACTAACAGGATAAAACCAAAGAAGTAAGATTTTAAAATTCTCTATGCGATCTTGGTTTGGCTAATCGGTGTGCACTCTTTAATATGAAGATTGTGAGAATGCATCATCAACGGTTTGTCGGCACCTTGTTTCAGAAATAGTAAACTAATTAACACTGATGGAAAAACATTTGCGATGGACAGACCGCTGTGTGAGATGCAGGGCTTTTGTTCTGGCTATTGATTTTCCTGCATGGATGTTAACGTTATAACAATGAAGATAAAAAGATATCAACACATGCAGGTCTAAATCACTGAAGGTTTAATGCTGTGGAATTAATTCTTCAGACAAGGCGCAGATCCCCATGACGACATCGACAAAGATGAGTGCCTGAAGGATATCGGGAATCAAAGGAACTTTTGTCTTGTGCTGTGACACGTATAGAACCTAAACGCATTTATCAACCAAAATGTGCTCTGCCGTTTTAATACCAAATACACACTATTTTTGAAGTGGTAAACTTGACTTTCGTGGCATTATTCTGTATTCACTCTCAGGGCTAAAAATTACTTGGATTTTTCTTGTAAGCACTAAAAATGACAGTTCGTAATGATTGACCACTGAAAATGTATTCATCAATTCAAAACTGCTTAAGCATTCTGTACATAATTGATAATAAAATCGGGCAAATGTGCCAAAATATGAAACCCGTTTTATTTTTCTTGCGGGTAAAGGCATTCGATGTCTGTGCACAAGAAAAGTTGAGGGTGAGAGGGATTTAATCACCATCGAAAACGTTATAAGCATTAAAACAACAGCTGTCACAATTAATGAAAGTTAGACCAAAAACAAATATTTTTAACTTTTAAGCCAGCCGAATTGTTGATCATTGTGATTCCGCACAAGTAGCGCATATTAAATTAATTGAAAATGCATGAAATGGACTCACATTTAATAATCTTGGAAAAATGCACAACCATTGCATAACGCCTGCGAGGAAAAGATATGGACTCCGGTACATGAAATTAATAACGTTTCGATAAGACATGTGATGTACATTAAAACGTAGCCTAATTTTGTAAAAAATGTTTTGTACGATTTATTTCCGCACATGATACAACATTTTCCTAAGAAAAACATTTTTTCACCAAATTTAGGGTTGATTTATTTTTGGAAAATAATTAAACCAGAAATTTGGAATTATTAAACTTAAATAAGGGCTGTTCATAAAGAATATTCATTAAAATATTCATATTCCGAATTAGACATACCGTTCTCCTCCTGTCACAAATGACCGAAACGGCGGTCCAAAAGTATTAAATTTCTTGGAACTATTGACATGTGAACCCCACCAACCTTGGACGTCCCTTATGGTTGACCCCATAATTGCGTTGTAATACGCGTATGTCTCTCTATAAAGTATTGGATTATAACATTGACTTTTAGCTTAGTCATAATGATTGTTGTAGATAAGTTTAGTTTAGACAAACATGAACTTTTAATTTTCGAAGAGAATCAGTCGTGATGTCATTAGCTTTTATGAATTACAGTTGCACAGTCATGGTTGTAATAAAATCCTTCATTATAACTTAAAATATTTTGGACTACAAATAAAAGCATTAAGAAGAACAATAGAAATATGATTCTAGTTTTTTAGACATTACTTTTTATCCAAGTAATCCCAAGCGAGTAGTTTTCGTAAATCGTAGTCATCGTTTCATCATAAATGCACGATCGCAGCCTAATTCGATTTGTCCGTTTCCCTGACCACTTGCAATGCTTTTATAGTCAGAGGATTAGATTGTCATTAGACCTCCAACCGTTGGATGCTAGAAATTCTTCGTAACCTAGGCCCTATTCATATAATTGATCATTATGTGAATTATAAGACTAGCAAGGCCATTGCAATTACGGCTACATGAAGTACCTTAATTATTCAAGTGACATGTAGGTATTTGAATCCTTTAACATATTGCTGAGTAATTGGCGGTTATCTTGGCGACGCAGAGCAAATTGGCAGCACATAAATTTCAGCCTAAACTAATTATGGGGCGAAGTCGGCTACGAAAGTTGGCTACGAACTTCGCTGCTTTTTGAGAAAGGAAAGATAAGAGATAATCAGATGTCAAAGGCATCGTTTGCGCTGAAAGTCCGGGTGTTGGAGCAAATCATTGAGATTGCCATGATTTTAGAGAAAATCCTCCAACACTTTAAGCACTCAAATGGACACCCAGCATTAATCTAGATTAGCCAGGCACCGCTCTAATTTAATTTCTGCGATGCATTAATTTACAAGCGTCATCATGCGGAAATGACGTAAAACGCACTTTCACATAGCTTTGCAGGAGCGTTTTTTGGTATTTAGAATTGTTCAAAACCTTTGCCAAAATTTGTCTTCTCACGCCAATAAAACGCTAATACGTCGGCACACCCATATCTCCAAAATAATGAATGTCACAAGTAAGACTTTTCAACGTTCGTTTTATTTTATTTCCATCTGAAAATGTTCCAGATATCCTACATGGCATCGCGACGAGAGCTTCCCTGCCTAGCACCAATCCCATTCAGCGAAGCCCCAAAACGGGAAAACCGCCCCGAATGCACGTGACGGCAACGCAATTAATTAATGAATCGAAGACAATTTCGAGAAGTGAAATTGGGAGTGGTCAACGTCGGGAAGCGAATCGAGACCACAAAAATCGCCGGAAACTGCGAGCTCCAACTGAACCTGTATAAAATTAGGTCGCTGCTCGCGAGCGTTACGTGTCTCTGCCTCAGGGCGTTCCTGTATTTTCCTGCTACTTTTTTCCCATTTTCTCAAACCCGCTTCGATGTGAACAGAACAGAGCCGTCCTAATTGGCACGATAGGCACGTGGTTTCAGCCGCACGATGGCCATTATCGAGCGGAGGGTGGAAGCCCTGATCGCTGGAGGAATCGCAATTTACAGCATGCGGGCTGGTTCCTGGGCGCACAAAGCGCTTCGGAGTCGCCAAGACAGGAAATTCTGGGCAAAGAAACTGGCCTTGAATCTGGGAGAAAACAGCCGAGTCACGATGAAGAGCCTCGCCGATAAGAAATGCCTGGCGTTCCCCCAGTAACGTTTGCTGCTCTTCTGTGCAACACAGCCTTGTTCATTTCGGATAAAAGGGACGCGTAACCATCACTCGCCTCTCGCCATCTCTCCTCATCTTGCGCCCCTGCCGCCTCCCGATCAATCCCACCTGAAGATCCGAAGCCCCCGTCGGGGTTTTTTTTTTAATTCAATTTTTTATTCATTCCGTATTCTTTCCCCTTCTGGAACGCTTGTGCGCAAAGTGGATTGAGCGGGTGTGAGTCGATGTGCCAAAGCCGGGGCTAAGAGCGACCGAATCCGGGCTTCCAGGAGTGCCAGTGCCTGCGATTTTTTTTATGGAATTTAAATGATGCCGAAGAGCGACATCGAGGAGTTGTGCGGGGGCGAAGTGTTCTGGGTAAGTCCATTGCGTCTTCCTCGCAGATTTTCATTTTAACGACCCTGTCGCTCGCGAATTAGCGAAGAGGCGCCAGTCGAGATGGGCATTTTATGCGTGGACCATTTTGCTATCGATTTTCGTTTGCATGGAGCCTGGAGTCGGGCTGCGACGCCAAATGCAAATCGCCGCCTTCTCGATTACGGCATATTGAATGGGTTTTAAAGCGCAAGTAACGTCCGTCGGTCCATTTACCTACATGTGCGTGTACATTTGATTAAGAATAGAATTCGAAATTGCCAATTTTCGACAATTGCCAAGTCGCCGGATAAACGAATCTCGAGCCACTTCCGGTTCGGGGGAGGAGGAGGGGGGGGGAGGAAAGCTTGCATCTGGGTTTGATCTTGTCTAATAACGTCAAATTACGCAAACGTTAATGATACCGTGTAGCCGTCACTCAGCATCTGCTAAGCCGTGACACGTACTCGTTACAGATGTTTTATTTTTGCGCATAGTCCTTAAGCAGCGTCCACTTAGCAAGGATCATTATGCAAATTTGTATGGCTAAAGGTCATTGATAAAAAAAATCCTAGAAATTTCGTGGATAATAGACCTCAGTCCGGTTTTTATCAACCCCCACCCTTTCTCCTCTGCATGTGCAATCTGATTTGCAAAAATGCTTTTACGTTGAAATAAATAATATTACCGTATTGACATCTCGTTTTGATGCATTAAAGGGTTGTTTTACTTCACATATTTTTCACCCAGAAAACTTTATTGCAAAACACTTGCTGCCCCTTGTGGTCTAACAGTCGAAGTTGTTCCCTCAATGATTTCTTGGCAATCCAGATCTTAAGTTAATCATTATTTTGTGGTTTTGTTATTCGATATTCGATTTCTGTCTTGAACTCTTGATTATAACCAGTTTGTCAGTTTTCAATCACGTTTACCCAGTTTTTAATCGGTTTTTTCCATATTCAACTCAAAATTCCATTTGACAATCTGAACGCCTACTTTGCTTCAACCCCTCCCATTTGTCCGTGGGAGGAACATGTCAGTGCATGTCAGATGATCTCATGGACAAGGCTGCGCTACCCACATTAACCACTTAATTCAATGTATAAGGAAGGGATTTTGTTTCATTTGCGTGATGCAATGTCATGCTGACGCGCATGATGGTTGTTGTAGGGATCCTTTGATTAAAAAGTAAAATTCTAAACTTTGGTCCACAAAAGACTTCAGTGTATTCTGTTGAAAATGCATTTGTGCTAATAACTAGTTTGTAACTAATCATTAAATGTAGAGGTACAATAAAGAATGGAATAAAAAATCTCCGAATATATTTCTGCAAGCATAATTTGAAGATGAAATTTTACACCTACACGTACTTCTATTTGTTATTGACTCAAATCGACACTATCGTGTTGAATCCTGAGCGTATTTGATTTTCTAGAATCTTATTTATTCAAACAGACCAAACTCTAAAGGCCCGCAGCAAAACTACCATCTGTTATCTGATTTTCGGTCTCGCTGCATCTTCATTCCCCCTTATTTGACTAGAATTATCGATAGAAAGTTTGGACTTTGTAAAAGCCCCAATTCCTTATATTTGATGTTTAAATGTGCATATTCACCTATTTCAACAAAACTTACCATCGCTTCCATGAAGTGAAGCATGCATAGCGCCGTTTCATTTATTTGCGTTAAATTGGTTTTATGAGCTTTTTTACACCATTCCATCCTGTCATAATCTCACGTGTGACATTTATAATGTTGACCTAGTGTAAAGGTGATTCGAATGAACTCGAAGTTATTCATGCATCTTTTTAGGGAATGTTTTTTTCCGTTTTGAAGAAGATTCAAGTACACACATGGCAATAAAATTTCACCAGTGAATTCCAATGTTGTTTCTCAACAGAATTACAATCTGACATGGAATACGACTAATCCAGATTTCACAGAATGCTTTCAACGTACGGTTTTATCATGGGTCCCATGCGCACTGCTATGGTTATTGTCACCATTAGAAATTTACACATTTTATCAAAGTACTTGTAGTAAGAGAGGATGTATCCCCTGGACCATTCTTAATGTGACAAAAATAGTAAGTCGTGTCATTAACAAATCGATATTCATGATAACAAAATCGGAATTGCAATTAATTAGTAGTTTTTCATCATTACAGTTTGCTTGTGCGGCTCTTGTATGCTTAAGTTTAATACAGTTGGCCGTTAGCATTATTATCTACAGTTCCAATGTTTATGTTCCGCCTGTTGACTTTCTTACACCAGGAATTACGCTATGTACTTTTGTAAGTATCGTATTTTTTTCCTCGGTAATGAAGTTTAGTGGGTGTGTCCGTATAATATCACTTAAATGTCAATACATCATTACTACAAACATGCAATAGTGTGAAGTGAGTACATTGAAATTGAATGCTGATAGAATTTTAAGAAATGGATGACTTTATTTGCATCATACTAAAGTACATTTGCAGTGAATATGCTACATGTGGGCCTACTTGTATATATCTGAAATATAATATTTGTCATAATTCCTTCCAGGACGCTAAAAAGCAGTATTCCAGATTTTTTAGAACTAAATTATTATAAGTCATCCATGGAGATTATGAAAACAAAAATTGGAATATTTTTTATTAGGATGTTTTTGTATACATTACATTGTTTGAGTTGTATTCAAAATTACGAGAATGTGTACTAGCGAGAAACAGATTTGAATAAAACGAATTTGTTTTTAATTTTTATGCAACAAGGTCAAGTGAAAACAAACTAAAGAAAGTTCTACATCTTTTCTAGCATTTTTAATAATGAAATTTTGCAAATTGCCGCTGTCTACAAGAATCTCCTTGAAAGAAAACCGTTTCTGTGTTATGACTGGAAACATGATCATTGATCAAATAAGTTAAAAATACTCAATGTTGTTTTAACAAAGTTACAGTAACAATCATCATCATTCTCTTGTTATTACATGGCAAATATATGTACTTTAGTTAAATTATAATGATGCTTTCAGCTAAGCATGTGTTGATCATTTTTTATACATGTACGCATTCGTGATATTAAATAGATAGGAGAAATAAATAAAAAGTTGTGCAGCTAGTAAAGGGACTAAATATCACACTTCTCAAAATTTTAGATGCTTGCATTCTCTTTTATCATTTTGGAGAGGAAAAAAGGAATCCAAACGTCAGGTGTACAATGGTTTTTCTGGCTGCTATCGGTAATAGCTGGACTTCCGGTATATCGCAGCTTCCTATTGCGGGCAATAGATGAGGTAGGCCAGGAAAAATTGCGGAAACATTTTTGCACGACCTCAATTAATATGCCGTGAACTGATGTGGTATTGTTGTATTTGTAAATTGCAATTGACATTTATAGAATGTGGAAATCGGTGAGCTAGAGTTTGTGACAGAAGCTGTTACCTATCCACTAATTGTAGTGCAATTTGTGCTTTGCTGTGTGGCAGACGCAAATCCAATTTCAATACACGAGGATGAAGATAAATCAAAGGTTCGCTTTTACTTCATATTCACCTGATTATCAAATGTGATGACATTTTAAATTCATTACGTTTTTTACTTTAAATTGTACGATTAAATAGGCGCCACCGTGTCCAGAATTAAGTGCCGCGTTTCCATCCTTGTTATTTTTCTCGTGGTTTGATAGGTATATTTAATATTGGATATTATTTATTGTGGAGTACTATTCCATGACTAACACATTTATAAAACTAAATCCAAGGCTAATTTACTTAAACATTTCAGCATGGCGTTTCAAGGATTTCGTAGGGACTTGGAAAGAAAAGATTTGTGGGCCCTCAACCCACAAGACAAATCTGAAGCCGTATATTCGATTTTTGAAAAATATTATCAAAAAGATGAGGAACGGAGAACGCTTAAGTAAGACTGTCGTCATTTTTTGCTTACACTTCAAGACTTGTCACACTTTGTAACGAAAAGTGTTATTTTCGCAGAGCGTCGGCAATTAAGGATAAATTTTATGAAGAAAGGCCTCAGATTCTGCCACAATCAGCTTCTAGCAATGCAAAAGTGAAATCTAAGGAACCTAGCATTGTCAAAGTTTTATTTCAATCATTTGGATGGCTTTACGTGTTTGGAACAACTCTCAAATTTATTTCCGACTTGTTTTTGTTTGTTAATCCCTTGATTCTCGAGTAAGTGATCCATTGTCCTTTGCAGTCATCAAACAATTGAATACTAAATTCCACCTCCTTTATATATAAGCATTGTAAACGTTTTGTATTATAGTTTGCTGATCACCTTTGTGTCGAGCAATGATCCTCAATGGAAAGGCTTTCTCTATGCCTTCATTATGATAACAGTTGCTGTTATTAACTTAGTCATGATGGGAAGAAGCAGCCACATTGCTTACTTGGTTGGAATGCGAATTCGATCTGCACTTACTTCTGCTATATACAGAAAGGTAAGTTGATCTGGAAAAAAAATGGAATTTATTTTCCTGTAAGGTGGGCCATCCATGCATACACCGATGATGATTTTGCATTTGACAGTCAATATTACTGCTATATGATCTTTTAACACATGTAAATCGCCATTCATAGGAAGAATGTTGTATTTCGGAAATCATAAAATACACTGTGAATTAGTACGGAATTATACATCCTGACATATAATTGTGTTAACAACAAAAATGTTAATAACATTCATCATCAGTTAATTTGAGTTTAAGTTCCACACGTGCAATAAGGTTTTTTTGTTAAGCAAAGCCAAAGGATGCCCACCATGCCAAAAAAATCTCACATTGTTTCTTCAAATTCTTGTTTTAACTGCTGAATTTATTTTCTCCCGTGGTGAATAGGTTATCCACTAGGGTCTACGTCATTATTTATAATCTAAAAATGCCCGTTTATTTTTAAAAAATACATGAATTTGAAAACTAAACGTTATGGGATCTCCGGAAATAAGTGTTTCCCTGCATTTTTTTTCACGTTTAATTTTATAAATAAACGGGAAATTTTCAAATTATATAAATAACGCAGAAGCTAGTGGACAAATAGTGCTACACGGGAGGAAAATACATTTAGCAATGATAACAAGTATACTAAGCAAAAATGTGAGATTAGTTTTTTGCATGGTGGGCGTCCTTTTGGGTCGTGCTTAAAACGCACCATGTATAAACCTAATTACAACTTGTTCTTTGCAAAGGCTTTACGGTTGTCAAGCAGCGCAAAGCGGGATTACACTTTAGGAGAAATCGTCAACTTAATGGCTGTGGATGTGCAAAGAATGGTGGATGTCACTGTGTTCTTTAATTATGCGTGGACCACACCAATACAGTTTTCTATTGCATTATACCTCCTATGGCAGCGCTTGGGACCAGCGGTATTAGCTGGCATTGGGGTCATTATATTGCTAAGTATCACGACCATTGGAACCGCTGGCTATGCAAAAAAGCTTCAAGTAAGAGTTTGATGCACATTTCAAGGCCATTAATTTTCTTGTTCAATCCATGTGCAGTATTTCGTACTCATTCTGACTTGTTTTACAATTTAGACAAATCAAATGAAGTTGAAAGATCGTCGAATAAAACTTATGAATGAAATTCTAAATGGAATAAAGGCAAGATTTTACCCTGAAATGATTTTACTATTAGTATTTAAATGCCTGCGAGCATTCATAATTTTGTATTATTTTTTTTCCTGAAGGTTCTGAAGCTGTACGCTTGGGAGACGTGTTTTTCAGATATCATAAGCGGAATTCGATCCCAAGAAATTGTTGTTCTCCGCAAAGCAGCCTATTTTGGTACTGGCATGAATTTCGTGTGGATGTCATCATCCGTTCTGGTTCGTTATCATTCCTACTGACATATGAACTTATAATTAATCCTGCTATAAACTGTTTTTCTTCATGAATTTAGATATCCTTGATGACATTTGCAACTTATGTCCTGATGGATTCAAAAAATGTCTTGGATGCAAACAAAGCATTCGTTTCCTTGTCTCTTTTCGGAGTTATGCAAACACCAATCATGTTAATGCCCATGGCCATCGTGTCGATGATTCAGGTGGGGGACTATTTTTGCAGAATTGCTTAGCAATTCTATGCTGGCTTCAATTAACAAATTCCAATTTAAATGATTTGGCAGGCCACAGTAGCGTTGAAAAGAATCAAGAAATTCATGATGAGCGAGGAAATCGATCTCGATAATGTGCAGCATGTCTATGATTCAAGTGAGAATAACTATTATTTTCTATAAATATAATAATGTCGTCCATAAATTTTCTCAACGCCTATATATCTTATCATTCTCACCCAAATTTAGAATACCCAATTAAGGTGGAAAAAGCCTCTTTTTCCTGGAGCTTACAAGACCCACCAACTCTGAATGAAATTAACCTAACAATTAAACAGAATTCGTTGGTAGCCATAGTTGGTCCAGTAGGAGCAGGAAAATCATCAATGATATCTGCAATCTTAGGAGAAATGGAAAAACTGCAAGGAAAAGTTTCAGTATCGGTAAGGATGTGCTTATTGTGCATTTTAAATTGCTTAATTATTCCGTACATACATGTATTATTGAAAATCTGCATCCTGGAACTATAAACAACAGCAGACAATCTTTTTTTAGGATTCAGTTGCATATGTTTCCCAACAAGCTTGGATGCAAAATGCCACTATCAGGGACAACATCCTTTTTGGAAGGCCATATAAATCTGCATTTTATAACGAGATCATTGAAGCTTGTGCATTAAACCCAGACTTGCAAATTCTTCCAGCTGGGGATCAAACTGAAATAGGAGAAAAGGTGCTCGTACATTAACAGAAATGGAGATTCTGCTAAAGTATTAAATTCTAATTTGTTGCATCAAATCTTAGGGTATCAACCTTAGTGGAGGACAGAAGCAAAGGATAAGCTTAGCGAGAGCTGTGTACAGCGAAGCCAAGATTTATCTCTTCGATGATCCCTTAAGTGCTGTCGATGTCCATGTCGGATCTCATATTTTTGATAAGGTCATAGGGCCCAAAGGAGTGTTAAAAGATAAGGTAAAGAAAATTCATAACACAAATCAGTCTGGGATGAACATTCATTAAATTCCAGGAATCTAACACATTTGTAACATAGACAAGAATTCTGGTTACGCATCGAATTACATATCTCCCTCAAGTGGATAACATAGTTGTAGTCAATAATGGATGCATATCGGAAGTTGGCACTTACAAGGAACTTTTGGACAGAAAAGGAGTATTTGCTGAATTTCTAATCACATATCTGTCTAGTCCAGAGAATGACGAGGAGGAGTCCGAAGGTGAACAGATTTTAAAGCATCGAATTGATAAGTTGTCAAGTGCTTTTACTTTACCTACATAAAATTTAAACTTTCAGGAGTGGGCATGATCAAAGAGGAACTGCTAACAAAGATTGGTTCTGCGGAAAGAGACACATCATTTTCACGGTACAACAGCAGATGGGATTCAGTAACTTTTCAGTACCATATCGTACCATCACTTAAATAACATTTAAGCTATGGTTTATTTCTAAACTCCAGCCACATAATGTCGAGAGTTAACTACTCTGAACTCCAACGGGTAAATAACATTTACATACAACGCATTTTTCAGATCGATAAGCCGATCAGAACCGTCTGATGGAACCATAGTTTCAAAACATGACATGGCTACTTCAACTAGCATTACTTTAACTTCGTCTCAGATTTCTAGAAGCCAAAGCACGAAGGACGAGCAAGAAGATCTTCCAAACGGAACCCTGATTGTGACAGAGAGTGCCGAAACTGGCAAAGTAAAAATATCTGACGAATAAAATCGCTAATGAGGCATATAATTATCAATGTCATTGATCGATCAATCAAATCCTTATGTGGCATTTATTCTCTTTCATTTAATTTTAGGTTAAAATGGATACTTATTCTCACTATGCAAGATCAATCAGCTTTAAAGTGGTTTTTTTCACAGTCATGTTTTATGTTGTTGCCTATGCCTGCTCAATGGGCTCTAGTATTTGGTTGAGCATGTGGAGCAATGATAAGCCCAATGAAGATGGGACCCAGGACTCCGCGCACAGAAATTTGCGTCTTGGAGTTTATGGAGGTCTAGGTATTACGTTTGGTGAGTTACGTTTGGTGATCCATCGGCCGCTCAGATCAAGCTTTTTTTTAACAGCATGAAATATTCACTATAACATCGTTTGTATTTTCAGCTACGCTCACTTTTTTCAGTGGATTGATTATTACTTATGGCACTACTAAAGCTGCCGAAAAGCTACATTCCAAAATGTTGTATAATATCGTGCGCTCCCCAATGTCGTTTTTTGACACCACCCCAATCGGCCGCATAGTAAATCGCTTTTCTAAAGACGTCGACATCCTCGATCTAATGATTCCTCAAATCCTGCAAATGTGGATGGGGTCGTTGTTTCAGATTTTAGCCACTATTGTGGTCATCAGCATTGGAACACCCATTTTTTTAGCTGCGGCTTTGCCAAACTTTGTTCTATACTATTTTCTACAGGTGCGTTCATTGTTATTGTCCATGAAAAACGTCTATTCAATGTTGTAGTAAATGTGATTTCCTACAAAGCTAAGCCATACAAGTTGAATCAATGATTTTATTTCTTATTATTCTAGCGTTTTTATGTAGCAACATCACGCCAGCTCAAACGCCTGGAGTCTATAACGCGCTCGCCAATCTATTCTCATTTCTCTGAATCTGTTGCTGGGGCTGCCACAATCAGGGCATTTGGACGACAACCTGAATTCATTTCTCAATCGGAATCAAAAGTTGATGAAAATCAAATGTGCTACTATCCCAGCATAATTTCCAACAGGTATAATTGTTTTTTGAAAGCCATATCTTTTGTAAATATTTTCAATAATAAAGATTGTGTATTGTTTCAGATGGATTAGCATTCGTCTAGAGCTTATTGGCAATCTGCTGGTGTTTTGTGCAGCTTTGTTTGCTGTTATAGGACGAGAAACGCTCAATTCCGGACTGGTCGGATTAACTGTCAGCTATGCACTCTCCGTAAACTATTGTCATTACTCTGGCTATTAATTGTTTGCGCTCAGAAATATTGTTTACATGGTGATAGATTTTTCAAAAAAATACAAATAAAAACGTTAGCAGCACAGTTAAATTTTGAAAGTACTGATATAAAAAACTAGATCGTGGTTGTAATTTAGGTTGGATTTTATTTTAATTTTTTAAAGTAATTTCTTTTATTAGATAAGTTGCGAGGGAAATGCTTGAATTTTGAGAAAAAAAAAGTTTACAATGACAAACAAAATGACCAATTTTACTTTCAGATAACGGCTATACTTAACTGGGCTGTGAGACTGACAAGTGACCTTGAAACCAACATAGTAGCAGTGGAAAGAATTAAAGAGTACACTTTGACGCCCACTGAGGTATAACTTAATAATAATAACTGGCGATTATTAACTTATTGAGTTACAATTTTTCAACACACATAATTATACATGAAACAGGCTGAATTAATGATACCAGAAAACAAACCAGCCGTTGGTTGGCCTAATCTCGGAGAGATTACCTTTGACCGTTATTGCACGAGGTATAGAGAAGGATTGGATCTGGTTCTTCGAAAAGTTACTTGTAACATAAGGAGCGGGGAAAAAGTAATTCCAATGCAAATTTATAGCCCAATGAATTTCTTAGTCGTTCGGACCATGTCTAATATTGCATTCAATATTTGCTTTCTAATTCAAGGTTGGAATTGTAGGTCGAACAGGTGCTGGAAAATCATCTCTTACTCAGGCCCTTTTTCGAATTGTTGAAGCGGCTGGCGGCTCCATAAAGATTGATGGTGAGGAAATTTCAAAGCTTGGATTGCACGATCTTAGATCAAGGCTAACAATTATACCTCAGGTAGATACTTTATTCTTTCTATGTTATTTACTGAATTTAAAGAGAAAGACAAAGCCTAAACCTGCCTATATGTAAATCAGGCTAGAGTAGAGTTAATGCTTGTGAAACGTTTCTCAGGTATTGTTTCAACAGTGACAAAATTTTGGAAAGGCTTTATCATTTTCTTAATTGTTTTAACTACAATTTTACGTAATTACTCCGTTGAATCTAATCCGAAAATAGGACCCTGCTTTATTCTCTGGAACATTACGTGTGAACCTGGATCCATTCAATGGACATTCAGATGATGAGATCTGGAAAGCGTTGGAATTATCTCACCTTAAGATTTTCATCGCATCACTTCCTGGTGGTCTTGAACACGACATTGCAGAAGGTGGTGAAAACTTAAGGTCAACCTGATTAGCTAATGACAACCAAGTACTGTCTGGCAAAACTACTCCTTTCGTAATGAAAATTATACGTTTTTTCGATACAGTGTGGGTCAACGACAATTAATATGCTTAGCCAGAGCTTTGCTAAGAAAAACGAAGATATTAGTTTTAGACGAAGCCACTGCAGCCGTTGATCTTGAAACTGATGATCTTATTCAAGCAACAATTCGCAAGGAATTTAGAGATTGCACGGTTCTCACTATAGCACACAGAATTAACACAATTATGGACAATGACAGGTAATACTTCGGTGATCTCATTTTACAAAAATTCTTATAAAAACATGCCGGGATAATCCCTATAGTGATTCTTAGCAGAGTTTTTAATGCCATTGGTTTCAGTGTCACATTTTTTTATTTAGAATTATGGTGCTGGATCAAGGTGTTATAAGAGAGTTTGAATCCCCAGAAGAACTACTACAAAATAAGTCTTCCATTTTCTATGGAATGGCAAAAGATGCTGGATTAGCATGACACGATCGTTGACATCTGAAGAAAAGCTGTAGAGCACTGAACCTATTCAAAACATAATCACTGGACCAAAAAAATGTCTTCCAAGAAGTTATACAGCGAGTTTATACGTCGAGCAGGAGTTGTGTGATGCTAAAATGCAAGTATTAGTTCCATTTGGTACAGTATTTTTCTATGTGGTATCAAATCAAAACTTTATATCATTAAAACTGTAGCAGTATTGATGAGAGTAGTGTCCAAAGTGTAGACTAACATATTTCTTTCAAACTTAACTAAGGAACAAACGTTACAACTGTAGTACAAATGATTACTGCCTCGAGTAATAGCCCTCATATTTGCTTGAGATGGATTCCACCAAACAAGCAGTGTTTTTTTATTATTTTAAAATTTTTAAAACAAAGTATGAGTGATTTCAATATAAATATCATTATTTATAGGTCTGCGATCACGTTTGTGCAGTGTTTTTGCATACTACCCTGAAATGTATCAAATTTAATTGTGTACATGAATGGTTAATTGGTAAATCTAAGTGTGGACATCAAACCATATTTTTGGAAGGAAATCTGCATTTTTCGTTATATTGTGGGTTTTGAGAATTTAATCTTGTGAAGCATATCGTACAGTATGATAAATTTCAGACATCTTGGCGTTGCTTATTTAAAAAAAAATTAGATACCGTACCTTTCTTCATGCTACAAAATCAGCAATTAAAACTATACTCTCCATTTATGTAAATATTTAAGAAAAGAAGTAACCCCGAAAATCACACAAAGGGCTTAATAAGTTCCTTTTTCACAGATGGAGCAATCATATAATTTCTCTATTGACACTGGAATATATTTCCTTCAGATCAATACAGACTATCATCATCTCTAAATAAAAATATGTACTTCAGGCGAAACTTATACTGTGCAAAAACAATCATTTTATATAAAAATAATTAATTCTACAAATATGATCAACTATATTACTGATAGTCATATTTTCCTGTTGCATTTGTTGCTTTCTTGCTTGTTGCTAAGTACAGTATACTGATTGTTGAGCTTGCCTAGGTATAAAAAGTCCAGCAAAAACAATTCAAATGCTTTTGTCATCATTCTGTAGAACATAATTTTTTTAATATTTTCGGAGTTTTATTAGGCTGCAGCGATAAGTGCATTGAACTGCCATTGAATCTTGTCAGAAACATATTGTATAAATGTGTGATTCCTTAGCACTTTCCATTTAGTCATTGATGCTTTTTGTGGCAAAGGTTATTCTAAGGTCACTACCAGCAATGCTATACATTTCTGAAGTATTGATTTTGATAGATTTATAAATGGATACAACTTATTTTTCCTAACTAATACATACGTCTCAGTAAAAATTATTGTCATTGAGGAGAGCAAACATTATTATGCTTGATAAAAATCGCTTCAAAATAACAATCTGCCAAAACAACATACCGTCAGAAATGCATAGCATTGCGGATATTTAATGCAAGATTGCCTTAAAAGTGCTACAAATTATAAGCAAAAACAAGAAAAGATTAATGTTCGTTGGATCTTTCTGCAATGTTTTAGCATAAGGCATTATTCTGTCTTGCTTTCTTTTATTTTCTGACATTGTATCAGTGCACATTATCGGAAACATCGCATTTCTTGACGTCTGCATTTCACACATAAAATTGTTCCAAAAAAACATTCTGTAGTCGGATTATATCTTGTTATAAAACAATTTGAATTTTCCCGCTCTAGCCTGGCGCGGACTAATACCATCAATGCCGTGGTGGACGTGGCCACCAACGTTCTTGCGGTGAAGCGGTCGCGTTAGCCAACATATTTGCCGGTGGAATTTTAATTTTTTAGTTCCATGTGTAAACCAAATTATACGCGTACGCCAGACTCGAGTGCTTCATGTTTGCCGTATTATATTCGTAAATATCTTTTAACGCGTTCGCTGCCTGTAAGCATTTCCGCCACTGGATACCGGTACAGTACTTCAAATTGAAAGGCTCCATTTTCGGTATGACCGTACTACAATCACAGTCTCTTCTGAGTTTACGCATTAATTATAATGAGATGTGCATGTAAATGGTGCTTACCTTTAACATTAAGAAGCCGAGTTATGGTGTTTCACATTAGTTTTTCTTGAGACGTTTCGCCGGCGACTGCTATGGCGATGAACGTTTTTTTTATAATGCATGTACGTAACTAACAAGGAGGCACGTATATTTCCATTGGTTCATAACGGAACTCTCCTCATGCACCTCTTTGAAGGCCAAAAATCCCCTGAAAGCGTTTTCGGCTATGCTAGACAAGCCCCCCACACGGAATGGATTTAGCATTGCCCCATTTTTTGACAATTTTAAAATACTCTTTTAACTTACGATAGATTCACAAGGCACAGCCCATTTCTGCAACAGTTAGTTTACATCATATTTCCAACAATATTTATAAACGAACGGTCATATGATGATTCTTGTTTTATTCACAAACGGATGGATTTATAGCGGTTAAGATGAATACGAGCATTAGTGTGAGAATGATGAGACCAGAATCATCAAAAAAGCGACACAGTAAATAATAAAACAAAATCTGTCAATGGCAGTGGCTAATAAAATACAATCGATGTATTGTGGAGACTTTTCGTGATTTGTTGAACAAACACTTGACGAATTCAACGTGTTCGTGTGGTTGCTCAATTGATCCCCTAATTCGACATGATTTTCATCCAACAACTTTACACTGGCAACCTAGAAAAAATCGAGAGAAAAAATAAATTGGTAGGTGATCTAATAGTAGTAAATAAAGAAAAGAGCTACAATTTTACAGAATTTCACCAATCCTATATTTAAACAATGTTTCGATTATTGTGTCAAGGCAGTTTTGTTTTTAATCTATTAAAGGTGGCGTTATTAAATTTATATTTCTAATATGTAATTAAAACTAAATGTATCATCAAAGCTTCTCTTCCTTATCAATGTTTGAGTCACATTGTACCTGATAAGTATTTCTTCCAACGCAAAGTACTCTTCCTATTGGTCCCATCAACAGGGATTTCAGAACTGCTGGAGTTGGATTGAAATTTTGTGAGCGACTGAGGTTAATAATGAATATGGCCAAAATTACAGAGCACGTTGACATCATTAAGGAATTCCCTGCAAAAAGTACTGAAACAGAAGGATTTGTTGATTATTATAGATCGACGCATGGATTTAGAAGCAATAATAGGCAATCATTGGTATATTAACCTATCGCTGGAATAGATTTTCCTCCAGGTGGAACACACCAGCCCAAAAAGAACAGCAAAAACACTTGTATAATGATCACTACTCCTCCTAGGGTGATTTTTTCGCCAGCATTCGGAGGTAACCAGAATAGCGCTAAGGTTAAGCACATTGCCATCACACTAGGAACTACTAACAGGAATTTATAGAAAGGAGAACGACGGCGTAGAAATAATTTATATTCAACATTCCGGTGTGATGGAACGCAGCAGTCATAACGGATTTCTCGAATGCCCCCTGAGATGCTCAGAAGCTCCCACTGGGGATTTTCAGAAAAATATTGTAAAAGTGTGACCTGCAAGAAAATGAAGATTTATTTTGAATGAGGATCTCCATTATCATGTCAATGGTTCTTTGGCGATTTTGTTTATCAAAACGCTTGACCTCTGTGGTATTATGTTCTTCGAACAGTTGCAAATTCACTGCAGCCACGTCGTATGTCCATGATCCGAGAATAATGGAACATGTGTGTTCATCAAACGGAAATAGTTTGTGATCGATAGGGCACGTTGTGTGAAAGGTCACAGGTGGGAACCAATGCAAGCTGCCATCAGAATTTGCATACAGCATAGAATTGCCATAATGATCCATGTCCACTGCCTGAGCACTACAAACAATGGGTTATGAGAAGAAGAAAAACAGCCCTGCAATGATTGCACATTTTGAATTCGCAGTGGTATCAAACATTTCTG
>JAQIXS010002274.1:0-23750 GCA_034700785.1 Rossiulus vilnensis
GGATCACCAGTCAAGAACTGGTGAGTGGGGGATCACCAGTCAAGAACTGGTGAGTGGGGGATCACCAGTCAAGAACTGGTGAGTGGGGGATCACCAGTCAAGAACTTACAATTATAAACGGCTTAGTGGTAAACTGCGACTAATTGTAGTTTTTGGAACAATTTTCATGCATCCAGGCAAGGGCTGTTTTTGGTCGGTGGAAGAGGTGTTTTGGCCCCAAGTTGGTCATCTTAAATTGTTACATTTCGTTTTTTTTTCTGTGGGCCACAATGCAAAAATGTAGGTGTGATAATCCCAGTCAAGAACTATTGTGAGGGATCCTCAGTTAAAAAACTGGTATGTGTGATTTCCAGTGCAAAAGTGGAAAATGTGCGAGGCTCAGTCAAAAACTGGTAGTTGTGATAACCCTAGTCAGAAACTGGTAATTGAAAGATCTTCAGTCAAAACTGATAAAATCACCAGGTTTTGACTGGGTTTTGACCAATTTGCTAAGATGGCTTGAAAAAGTAAAATTTGACAATTTCATGGGGAAGAAATTAAAAATGCCCAGTGCAGTTCTTACTAATGTCTATTGTCTACAAGAATGTTAAAAAAGCTATCCAAATTTTCTAGGATGATTTTGTTGAATTGTAGCTGCAAAGAATGATGCAACGATTAAACTGTTGCGTTATTGAGAATATTCACAAACGTAACGTTTACATATACAAGTTTGTAATTAAATATACTTGTTTGAAATATACGAAGTTTTGTATAAATTTCCGTGGTGAGATTTTTGAGATTCTTGGTTTACAATCATCTGTTATGATTTAAATTTAAGTAAGGTGTTAGTTTTTTATCAAAAAAATTCTTTTGAGATAGCTGAATATCACGAAAACGTAACTCTTAACATGTTGGGCGTATTCGTGCAACTCGAAAGGCAATTTATTTTTATCCAAACATTCGTTCAAATTATTAAGGAAATTCAGCCGATAGCTTTCAAATCATGTTAGCCGCTCATTTTTTTCTTCTATGAAAACAAATTTTTTTGGCTCACTTTCCTAACTAATTGAATATTTTGAATTATTCAGAGCCCTTGATTTATTTGAAAGCGTTAGCTGCTAAGTTGGATTTAGTTTAAAGTTTCTGCAGATAATCCTGAGAAACGTTTTATCCGCTTGACAACTTTCTAATGAGCTGAAACGATTCTGACAACTGAAAAATAAAATTGGATAATGCATTGTATTCTGGTTTCTTTTTGTCACGAATTGCATATAACGCAACTTCGTAACGATGAATGGAAATGAAATATAATTTAATGTGAATGTTTATGAAGCGATATTCGTTAAAAATGCAGGATCCACGCTCTAGATTTCTCTCACTTAATTGCCTTTAAAAAAAACTGCAAATTCTCTTTCAAAATGCATATGAAAGAAGAAACAATTTGATCATACCACCTGGTGCATTAATTTCCAGTAAATATACACGTACACGTGCCTTCATTTAACCTAATTTCAACCGGAAATTACGCACATCTCACGCATACATGTACTTGTAGTAGGCCTATATCACGACATTATTATAAGCTCGACTTCATGTACAAAACTTTACCTTGAATTCCTCACGCGTAGCCAAGGCTGGTAATTTATGTAGGAAATAACGTTGCATGACAGGTGCACACAGTATACCTTGAATACATGTACATGCAGTCACCATTTATTTACTCCTTGTAGGCTTGTGATGACATTTAAAGCTGCAATGGTATTTGGCTTAGATCATACTCTAATACAAAATGGCCTACCTGTTTCGAACTTTCCCGTTTATTTATAAAAATGTACGGTATATAAGCAGTCTAAACGGGAAACCTATGTATAAAAGTAATAATACTTATTTGACGCAAAAGTATCCACAGGAAATTGCTTTTGAAACTTGTTAAGCATTTGCAAACAAACGCATGGCCTATTTAAGTACCAGACTGTATACCAGTAGGCGTATCCCTTTCATAACTCGTGGTAAATTCCACCAAAACGGTATTTATTATTTTATTGCTAACTTGCTTTCACGACAGTGTCCATACAAGCATGTTTATCGTGCGTAACAGCTACATTAATGTGTGGTATTGCCGTAATAGTACAAATTACTCAAAAATGAATCATAATTAAATAGACCGCCAACAGTTATAAGCCTTTAGATACACCAGTCAGACCAGGAAAATAAGCATATGTCACGTGAGAATCGGTACTACGTTGACTTAGCTTGAGAAATATCGGTGAAAAATCAAACCAAGTTTCCTCTAGTGAGTTATCAGTTGTAAGATGGATGCGTATTGCCGTACTTCAGTAAGGAAATCAAGGTGGCAGAATGAATTAGAAAGTGCAGTTATGAACATGGCCATTTTGATAAATGTTTTATGTATTTGAGTTTTTACCATGTCGTTTAATAATTGAAGCATTTAATGACCTATTCGTATTATTGGATACGGTAAATGTGTGCAATGTATTATGAAGGTATTATCCAATTTTGTTTTCATCGGGCGAAACGAACAAATAAATCCTTTCACATTACACTTTGAAATACTTAATGTCCAGGTGAGACAATCGTAACGCATTTATAATAGATTTAATTATATTAGAAGTTGAAAAAACCACTGCATGTGTTACCTGTGTAGTGATTTAATATTCTCCGAGAAATTGACAGTTTTAAATGTGCTGAACATAACTGCCATTAGCAAATATGCTATGAAATAATTTTCCGATAGGGTCACAGTATATGCCATCCATGCAGAACTTGAACGGCTGTTTTTTGGAATTTATAGCCATTGTAGTTGTTGACTGAATAATGTGCATGTGTGCATATTTTACTTTAGCGTCTGTGGTAGCATCTTTTCCCCCTCATGTCCTTCCCTGCGTGCTTAAAATGGACATTTGAACGTGCCGTTCTTGGCTAAGGGTGGATTGGAAAAGAGGCACCCTTGGTAAGCAAAAGGGGCGGATAAGGGTGACCAAAGGATCTCCCTATTTTGGGGAAGAATCTCAACATTCTCCCAGGCTGCAACCCTTTCATCACGGTCTCGGTTCTTCCCCTCTCATCCGAGAGCTTCATCTTAAGTTCTCGACGAAATCGAGGTTTCTAAAGACCTAGGCCCATGCAGTAGTCAGTTTGGATTGCTTTGCATGTACTAAAGTTATGAATCTTTGAGGAGGAGGGGGAGGTGTAGAATGGGTTTGCTTTCTGCATCTAAACAGCGATGAATCAGTGTGCAAGCCGACATTTGGACCGCTCTATGTTAACTTCTCATTTTATACGTTTCGGCTATGCACGCAAATCCCACATTGTAAAAACTGTGTAATTTGTTGAAACAAATGACAAATCTGGAATTGAAACGAAATATGAATATTAAATGCAACAGGAACAAAATTAAGAGTATCAAAGCATTCGCTCCTCAACTTTAACTAACCTGAAAAATGTAAAATTTGTAAGGATAGATTTGGCAGAGCTGAAGTGTGAATTTTTCAGAAAACTGTCACATTCATGAATGAACATTAGAAAAAAAGAAATCAAAATGTTCAATTTTTGACCATAGTTCAAGACAGATAAGAAATTCGTTGTAGTTAATTTGTCGTTTTCAGATATCAATGTTTAGGTCGTTTGCTTTAATTTATAGTTCATCCAAATTTCTTACTAAATATTCGTTGGAGTTACTCGTCTTTATTCTGCTTAGCATTAAGATGTATAAATACTTTATGGGTTAGTTCATCATTGAAAATACATGTACTAATAGGCAATTTGTTCTTCTCTGTTCAGTTTAATGTTTCAAAAGTAAGAATGTTGCATTGATTTGAAATCTGACCAAATTTCTAAGTTAAAATGGGTGAAAATCTTGATCTGAAACTATTATATGGAAAAATAGCTTCCACCAGGATGACAAACAAATTGAACCAGATTGGAGATTCTGCACATTCTATATAATCCAAATTTATCTGAATCTCCAATGATTGCATTAAAGAAAATGCCACACGATTACTCAAAGTATGTATTGGAAAGTGTGGTACTCGTTGCTTTATGAACTATGTATCATAAGTTACCATTCAGGGTAACTACTTTTAAAAAGTGAAAACTACTCTTTGAAATTGCATAATTTCTTCCAAGTTTTATATTGAGCTGAACATGAGATATTTATTCCTTCAGAGAAACGCTGGTCAGCGTTTAATCTTAAAATTTAAACTGAATTTTCATTTTTAGTTTGGCTCATGAATCTTAGTTATTTATGCTCTTAGCTGATATTCGGAAATATGCTGTATTGGGGTTCCTTGGAAACCTGTTGGATGGCTTTAAAATATAGCAAGTCTATTGATTGCTGACTTAAAAAAAAGTAAAACGTCTTAGTTCGCATGCAGCTTGGATATTTCCCTGTTTACGAACCAGTTGATACGTTTTAAATTGCCAATATATGGACTATCTACTACTGATACGGTTTACGTTTACCTAGAAATGTTAAAATACGACGATCTTGGGTGTGCTGTAATAAAATTCACATTAACAGAAGTAAACCAATTCCTTTCCAGCTTCTTAGTCTGAAAATGCAACTTCTTTTGAAACAAACATGGCGACCAGAGAGATGTTTGGTTATCCATTGTGGTTTTCCTATACCTTCGTCTTCATTACTTTTTATGTTGTTAATTGCTGTAATTGCGTGGATCGCAGTTTCCAGTATATGATATAATTTATTGAATTGCTTAAAATATTGTAGACAACCATTTACAGGTTCAAATTTATTGACACTAAAGAATTTTTCTCCCTGCTGGAGTTATTTTTAGTATGTAATTATTGAGAAAACATCTGCTTAAAATCATATGTACAGTATTATACTGCTTTTAATATTAAATTATTTCCATAAATATTATTTAAAAAATGTTGATTATTCACACTGTCCGTCTGAAGAAAAATCAGGAATTTGTTTAGCTAATTTCACTTCAAAGAGAAAATATAATGGTTATTACATTGTGTTCAGGATGTATTCTTTACGATAAACCTATTTAGCTCTTCTGATTTACGTGATATCGTAGAAATCGTAATGTATACAGTATTATATTACAATATGGATTTTGATGCATGGAGATTAAATGCGTGTAATTAATATTAATTACTGATCTTAGAACATTCGTTGCTAAGTAAATGTACAAAGATCTGCAAAAACAACTTAAAATATGTCAAATAAATATTCCAGCGGACGAGATTACGTAACGGTCATGGCAATAAGGCAGAAAAATTATCACGTGTTCATTAAGGCTTTTGTTATTTTAGAGAGTTAGTGGATGAATCTACAGAAAGAAGAGAACAGTGTTGTGGTTTATATTTAGAAATGTGTATATGACCATTCATGCAGACGAAGTCCAACAAAACGCACCGCGAAATTAGCTTGCTGAACAACTTCATCTTCAAGTGCGATCAATACTATTTCCAGTTATCATGTGTATAGGATTGTGACTAATGAAGTTTAATTCCATGCATATCGATATGTGCTTATTGAGAAAAGGGAGGTACAAGTGGAACAAATCCGGTGTCAACCCATGCATGCACCGGCTATCTATAGATACAACAGTTACTTTTCTCAAGTGTATGCAAGCATTATGGCGCCCTCTTCGTGCCATTCACAATTGGAATATTTGGTTGTGAGGATATAAGCTTAAGGGACATTTTCCCTTCTGGCTCAACATCGTAACTCCGTTGAGGCGTCCTAATGAATTTCAAAGTTAATTAAAAATGTAGTTTTCAATTTCTACCCTTTAACCAGATGCACGACTGGAATGATGTAATTAAATTCCAACCAGACATGCACATTCTAGTAATGGTCATATCTACTTATTATTTTGCCCTGCACAAACGAACTGAATACATTTGATGAATACTATGTTTTTTTAAAATGTAATTTCTATTCTAAATACTTTAGTTAAGTCTATTTTTCAAAGCGTTTTAACCACTGCTGCGCGTGGGTTACATTAAAAAGTACTGAAATGTATAAAAATTATTGCAAAGCTTATAAGTAGACGCTTGAAATATTATGATTTTTTTCTGATTGACAGTATACGTGTAGCCTATCCAATGCTTATAATTTTAAAATATTTTATCCTGTTGTTTTCCAAGCATTTTCCAAATTAGTTACAACAAGCATTGTGCAAATGCATGGCCTACACGAATGAGATATTCTGTAACGTTATTACTTTAAACCTATCCATTTTGGCGTTACGTCAACGTTTGACATTTAGCTGAAACTCTTTAGTGGCTAATCCCATGGAAATGTCTACCAAAATGTGATTTTCAAAACATTTTTTACACTCTCTATTAAAAATCAAATTTTTTGGTAAAAAGTTAAAAAAACAAATGTGCAACTGCCATCAATGTGTGATCAACGGTTTGGCTTCAATGGCAGATGGAAAATAACTTTGGTCATAAAATTAATTATTTAAGCATCGATTGTATCATAATTATAATTTCACCATCATTTTGTGCTTTTTATACAGTTAAATATGCATTAATCTTATAATGTAATTAAAACTGTCCATTTTTTCTAAAAACTCCTAGAAATTTAAGTTATCGCGTGTAGTGTGTCACGCTAGTTTCATTTTTTGTCATAAAGAGAGAGAAAAGTAAGCACTACAGAAATAACGACAGTGTCTCCTTCATGATTGTAAAATAAATGGGTTCTTCCCCCCCACACTTAAAAAACATGGAATTTTCCAGTAATTGGAAAGGCATGGACTTATCGATGAATAGTCAGGGAAAAGTGATTCAGCTTGAAAATGTCAGGGAAATGAAACACATAACAATAAACAGCCAATTATTGCTATAAATGACAGGCATTAGTTAATAAAAAAATCGAGATGTCGTATTTTACTTAGCGAAAAATGCATTGGTTAAACAATACAACCATTTAACGTTCAATGTTCACACCTTTCACTAAACCCTAGTTTCTTAACAAATATTAGACTATAACTGGCGAGATGGAGAACATCATATCCAGGAAACTTCCAAAGAAATTCCTACGTTAAAGGAAACCTGGTATACAGATGAAGATTGTATTTTAGTCCTATTTTGCAAAAAGGATTCTGAATCATTTTGTGAGGTAAATAGTGACATTAGGGGAAATTCCAACTCCATTAGTGTCACGGATTTTGGATATGAACGTCATAAAAGTTTAGTTGCATAAGCTTGCGTTTGATAAATGCTTCTATTACAGTTATCGAAATAAGTTTCGATGACTTTATAATGAGTTATAATTTTCTTGTATTGTATTTAACTGCATAAAATTTAAGCTATTTTTAATATTCATATTTCATGTGATACGGCATTGTTTTATGGTCATTTATAGAAATTTCGTTGCCTTGCATTTAGTCAGTAAATATAAAACTTACAAACTTCGAATATTTTCAGTGTTTATTGCCGAATATGTTACATAACAGGCATGGCATGTGCATTTCATGTGTGGAAGTGCATTTATAATTTAGTTTTGGTTGAAGAAAAGGAAGAGTAGTGTCACACTTCACGTGATTAACTTGCAATAACATATTCATCCTAAACACCTTAAACATGCCCAAACAACCATTTCACTCTTAGGTAGATGTATGGTGTGATAGGATGATTTGTTATTTATTGATAACTGTAAAATACCAGTAGTTTGACTTTTATATGATGGTATCATTAAAATGAGTTCAAATCATATTGACGTGGTCTGGAAATTTATGAAGAGTTGTCTGGAAAACCTGAAAATGTTACGGAAATTTGCTACTGGATTTGGCCAGGCGCCCTGAACAATGGCATAACTAAAATATCAGTTTTGTTCAGTTTTCAATCACGTTTACCAAGTTTTCAATGCGCTTTTTCCGTTTGAAATTCGAAATTACAATTGATAATCTGGACAAGAACTTTCTTAGAATCCCTCTCCCCTTGCAGTGAAGACTCCCTATCTGTCTAGATATTGCCCCACCAAAACGTAAAATTAAGCATTACAAATGGCTAGTATTACCATATAGGCCTACTCCAACAATCATTCGTGCATGCGTAATTAAGTTTTTTTAGTTGGATAATTCCAGCCATAGACATAACAATTCGCCTTATTGGACATTTCATTTAGCCTATACATTATTATAAAACCTCTAGTATCGTAATTGTGGACATGATTCTTGAATGATGGTCTTTATGCTAAAATGTAGGTAATAAACCAGATAAACCGGAAGGAATATCATTTTAATAAGATTTAAGTATGTTAATAAGATATTGCATATAACCTACATGTAGGTATAGTGCAACTGTTGTTGCAGCATTTAGTAACAAAAGTTGACATTAATTGAACCAATGTTCGCCTTTGGTATTCTCTATGGTATTTGGTTAAAAAATGTTGATTAATGGATAATTAGAATTAAATTTCATGTACAAAAAATAGAATGAAATACATGATGATGGACTAGTTTTGGTAAATTTTCGTGTACGGCGTTCATTTAAATAAAATTTGTAGGCATACTGTATTTAAATGTAGACTAAAATCCATGCTTCATAATGTTTTTTTTGAAAATGTTCGGGCGTGTTCTAAAAAATATGTATAGAAATGCTTACTAAAATATGATTTGTGATCTTATTTTTGACAAGGGTATGTACAATGTACATGTAGTGTGCTTGTGAATGACTAGCATCGATTACAAAAATACTTAATGAGCTGTTTGATAAGGGGGCCAACATTTAATATTTGGCTTGGGCCTAGCAACACTGCACGGCCCTGTGGCCAGCAACTTTACCTGTAAAAGCATTTCAAAATGAAACTGATGATTTGAAGATTTTTTTAAACATTTTTGACTTTTTCAATTACAAAAAAATTGAGTAATTAATTAGTAAGGAAATTGTTTTCCAAAAACCTGGATAAGTCGGGGAAGTTAAAAATTTGATTAGTGGGAACCCTGTCAATGGTGATGTAAGAAGTCAATAATTTGGGGGGACAGAATCGAACCTCGTGTAATTTACCAACGTATGCAAGATAATCGCTAATACATTTCTTGGAAACGTGATATTCGTGCTTTGAACCTTAATGACTTTAATTTCTTATGTTTCGCTTCCTTTGTAGTTTGCTTCGAGGGTATTTGACCTGTCTTGTGATTTGTTTTAAAAAAAATGAAGCTTTAGACGTCTAGACTCCGCGCGGACAGTTTCTTCAATAATTTAGATTGCAATGTGGATTTTTCGCTAGATTCCAGTTTCTTGCAGAGTTTAGTGTTATTGGCTCAGCGTGTCTACGTGTGGTTGAGTATGTAAAAAAGCATTACAGATGACCGTGTGTGCCTTGTGAACGGTGATTGCATGCATTTCGAAAATAAACTAATCTTTAGCATAAATATATTGCGGTGAGTTGTTTTATAGGCCTATAAAGTCATATTCAAAGTTTTTTTTTTGCTCCAAAAAATGTTTATAACAATGTTTAATAAAAGCGAATTAGATTTACAAACTATTATTTTTGTTAATTACAACGTTAACGTTGAGTTATCAGACGTATTTATCTCAAATTATGTAGCTAAGTAAAACATTTGCGAAATTGTAATCAACGTAGCCCATCAAAAAAATTTGATTTGATATCTTTATTTTCCATACATTAGTATAAATTTCGGTGGACCCTTGATTCCAATAATCTCCCTGCTCTGATACATGTACCGCCTTGTTGCAGGACAGCCGCTCATGCTTGAATTATTTTGTATATTGAAATTTGTATCCACTATTTGACAATAAAGGTAACGACGTATGCCCCGTTAGTGAATTTTTGAACGGTATTGCGTGCGAGAAATTTGTTACAATTGTAGCTAAATTCGATAAATGTTATTATTCCATTGTTGCAAACCTTTTGGCAATGTCCATATTGTAACGTATACTACACATTTCAGTGAAAATATGCATGTATTTACACATGCTAACGTGCTAGGGCCTTGTGAAAACCAGGCCACCAATTCGTACATCATATCGCTGTGCGAATTTTGCACATTTACAATAAACGCGCTTATGGTGAACTGGACACCACGAAAAAAAATACAATACAATACTATACAAACAAAGGTTATTAGGGGATATCAACCCTACGAACCTATAATAATAATGAATAATTTAGGTAGATTGTATATATTTTGTTATATGCCTATAGTTGAATCTGCTTGTTTTGAACATGTTTATTAGGCTGTCTCATTCATTATAAAGCAATGACAATTTGCTTTGGCATGCATCGCTCAAAACAGCGGCATTTTAATCTTAAATGCTTAAAATTGCACTAGAATCTGCAAGCGCTAACAAGTGCAGTATATGTATGTTGACGTAATTAGCTCTTTGGAAAAAGCTATCACGGATTTTTTTTTTTTAAATTAAACATTCCAAACAAAAATTAGTATAAAGGGGTCTGTACACGTCCCCATTTTACAGTTTTTTTGGAGTTCATGCAATTGAAACGTGAATTTCCATACTCGTGTTGCAATAAAACAAGTTCTTGCATAATGACATGCAATTACTGGCTGTTAGGCTTAAGCGAAATTGTGAATTTAATGATGGCGCTTCAGAGTGAATGATGTGGTGGTATTATGCCTTTAAGATGAAAATACATTTGTTAGGCCATGCATGCAATTTTAGTTCCAACTTTGAATTTGATACATGAATAATTTTAGGCGGTAAAGCAGTCAGTGATCTTGAAACGAATCATAAATTGTTACGCTACTATATTTATAGTTTTTATGCAAGGTAAAAGTGACATTTTGAAGCAAACATGGCGAAAGTCTGAAAAACATGGTCTTCAAATAACACATCCCTGGTTTCTTATCGCATTTCATGCATTTCAAGCAACTCTATATATTATAACTGGTGGTTATGTTAGTATCATGAAATGATATCATTTTATACATTTTGACAGGCCCAAAAAGTGCATCTTATATTTGAACGTTTATGGCGTGGTTGTTTTCCACGATTTTCAAAGCTGCATGCTATGCACAGATGAAACACCAGTTAAACAACTGTAGATGCAATAAATATTTCAGATAATTTTTTTTACAAATCGACTGAAGTTGATGTATGCAGCTACATGTACTGCCTCTTGTGTCTTAGGTTCGTTGTTTCTATGTTATAAATTGTATTGCTCAACAAAAGTTGAACGTGAAGTCATGCAATTCCCTTCGGACGTTTGAACAATTATGCGACCATAGGTTGCGAGACTTTGGTTTACCTAACGTGTAACATTTTTTACTTATGGTGAACATAAGCTGGAAAGTTGTTGAAAGGCAAAATTTAACAGGTAGATGCGTAAAATTTGAAAGGTGTTTCACTAAAGCTATTTTAACCATAAATATTTTGCCATCATACTGCTAGACGGAAAAAAGTAAATGTTTAACCTTAGAGCTTCAAACGTTTTAACGAAATGTGGCCCACATCTTAGCTCCCAGTTTTATTAAAGAAGGTAATTTGACAAAATTAGTTAATGGTTAATATATAGTAAATAAAATGTGGTTTCATTGTTCTACATGAATTGTTCGGGCCACAATTAATTGTTATGTAAGGAAAGAAAAGGGCCCACATGGTTATAGTCATTTCTGCGTAAAAATTTTGAGGTAAAATCACTAATTTTAACATCGTTCTTATTACTTATATGCACGTATCGAAAATATGAGTATAATATTGCATTGATAATGTTACATGTAATCGAAAACTTTGCCAACGTATTGAATTTCTAAAAAAAAAAATGTTTCATTAATGCAGTGCTACAAAATAAGAGGGTGAAAACCATGTGTATCGATTCCATGTGCATTTTAACCTAACATTGCTAGCGTTACGAATTGTAGGCAGTTTTACAAGTCAGTTTTAATGAGTGCTAATTGATGCTCAGATATGCTTTATTTTGAACACAACTTGTACCGCAAAAAGTACAAGGTTTTGTTCATAATAGCTTTAAATCACGTAATTTTTAATTTGGATTGACTGATTATGCTTTTTTCATATAATAATTATCATGAAAATGTGCAAATGATTAAAGTTATGAATGGAAAACCACGGAAACTTATTTTATTTTTTTAAAACAATGTTTCTATTTGTTTGGTCCCTAATTCTTACAAAAATACTAGAAGCTAGGTAACAGTTGACAGGAACCCATTTAAAAAAACACACCAAACCTTACTTAATTTTTCAACGTGTTTTTTTAAAGTTTGCGTAATGGTCACGTTATAATGAATTAACCTAGATAAGTAATTTTTTTAATTCTTTATTACAGTTAAAGGAATTTTACCTTGTTAATAACTCCATTTCGTAGATGTGAGCCCTTTTCATATATATTGATATAGAGCCACAAATATCCACGCACATATAACAGATGTACCCACACAGGATTGTACCCTTTACTTTTGTAACTTGAGACGCCTCAGATTTTTGGAAGGAATAGTCTGGATATTGTGTCACCATAGCCCATTTTAATCGAAATGTCTTGTAAAGTGACCATTTGCAGCCAAGATGAATGGCCGATTGACCCGAATTAAAGTAAGTTCATATTTCGGTGACTTTCAGTCCGTTCTGTTAGGATTGGTCGCACGTTTCATAATCGTTGCAAGGGAATTTTGGGGGTTTTAATTCTGCTTTCCCAAAGCGCTAATGGGAGGAGGGGAATCTTTCCCTTCGAGATGGCCAAGTGACATGCCTCCTCCACATGGGCCTCGGTGTTCCGAGTTTCAAAAGACATTTTTTTTAATTGCTAAAAAAGCGCGTTCGCAGTGAATGGGTTTGAGACGAGTCGTTCAGGCGTGACATGCTTCGTCATCGGGCGAAGGGGTCGGTCACCGTGGGAACCGGCATGCCGGGGCTGAACCACGCAGCAGTGGTCATTATACTCCAGATATGATTTAATCCACACCAAAAAGCAGCGCACCAGAATCGCGCATATTTTCGAAAGTCAGCACGCCGAAATGCAACCAGTTTTCCCGATTTTTTTTGCCACTCGAAGGTCTGAACACCGGTAGGCAAAGGTTTATTGTGGCACATGTGCGGCGCGAATGTCACTCGTTCGTTATCTAAATTGCCCTCCGCCTGTTTTTATTTCACCTTCAGGTAAGGGAGCCAACGGTGGCTTTAATTATGACTTTCGCTGCAGATTCAAATGCCGATAAGAGGGAAGGGTCTTTCGGCAATCGAATAGCGTCTGCTAACTTCTTGAGGTATTTTCGCGGTGTGCATCTCATTGGTGGCACCTGCAATGTACGTTGTGCGTGTATGGGCCTCTGGTAGGCGGTTCTGCCTACTGCACTGTACTTGGTCTGTGGATGCTCGGTTATCCGAGGTATCTTGGATAAGCAAAAGTATAGTTAAAAATAGGTGCAACTGTAGTTAGTACTGCGAAAGCTTTTTGAATGTGTACGCAGTAAATGCGAAATTCAGTCGAACTCTGTTATAACGAGCGTCAAGGGAGCAGTACAAATTTGTTCGTTATATCCGTAAAGATCTAAATCCGCCATACAATTAACGTTCGTTGCACTTTTCTTCAATTATTAATTAGCTACCTACTAATAAGCACTCAATTATCAGTAAATTTTATTGATAAATTTAAGTCATGAAAATTTGCAACCGATTGCTTACCAAGTGGAAATTTTGCCCATAATTTCGAGACAAAAATTGCCACTGGGGTTACCTGGGGGTAAATTGCAAGTTCGGATAGCACACTGTGAGTTGATGTTTTGGGAACTCGCACACTGTTCGTGCCAAATTTGCTCGTTATAACCGAGTAAACTTGCATTGAAATTCGCAAAACCCAAATCTACAACGGTCATTTGCTTGTTATAACAGAGTTCGACTGTTGGTAAAAATAAAAATAAAAATAATTTGATCAGAATATACACCTTAGCGCTCTTCCCCTTCTTTATTAAAAGGCTTTTTCATTGTTTATCGGCTCGATAGCTCGTTTGATCAGAATGCTTATCCGAGGTTGCTTCGCCTTGGTTAAACCGAATATCGGATAGCCGGTCCTCGGATAATCGAGTTCCCACTGTATTTGATAGTGGGGGTCGTTTCATAAATTTGAAACAAGTTCAGCGCAAAAATGGCAGCCAATGAAACGTTTGCGATTAAGCCCGACCCAAAAGAATGCCTACCATACCGAAACATACCCATTTTTGCTTCGAATACTAAGTATAATTGCCACATTTGTGTTTTTACCGTGTTGATTTCGTCGAGGGGTTCAAAGAAAGAGGACTCCTGGAAAGTCAGTTGGGATTTCCGACTTTAATATGGAAGGAACTGCTTGATCCATCAATCCATGTAATTTTTTTTAACTTGATGGCCCCATCATCACTGTCATATTGAATTTCTGTTAGCTTAAGGCTTTCCTTTGGCAGAAATTCCAACGTCTGATGGCATGCTTCAGACTACATGAATCCTGAATCCGAACGGGCTCAGATCTCCATTGAATTTCATTAAATCGTGAGGCACAGAAGAGGAAAAGGCAATTTCATAAAATATTATTGAAAAGAAAACAAAATACAATGAAAAATGAAGAACATCTTCATTGTTCAGGAAGCTGGTATCATCAGAGGAAGTATTATATGCATGTTCCAGATAATTAAGCCATATTCCTGGCGTCTTTGAGGTGTGTCATTATGTGTGAAGAATATAAATACACTATCATAGCAATACATTGAAAAACTACATGCGAGTTCACCTGACCACACAAACTTATCAGATCTGTTGAAAGCTGTCCGTTGTTTGGAAGCGTACTTCAAAGTGTTATTGTGTGCTAAAATAACAATTAGTAGGATAGCTGAATGTACTCGAAAGCTTCATAAAATAACTGTAATGATAACTTCATCCGCCTGTTGGTTACGTTTTAAGCTTCTATTTACTATTTTAATATTTCTCGATGAAGCAATATTTTTCAAAAAGGTTCATGCTTATAGCCTTCCGTTGTTTTAATTGTTATCCAATTAAAGAGGGAGGATCATACGAGGACGCTATGATACATTCTATTTGAAGGTCATACAAAATAAAAATTATGAAAATTTAAAAACAGTGACTCATTTTCTCTACAGAATTACCGCAGCAGAAGCCTTAACTCAATGTTGTACATTTAACTATTCAACGAGAATAATTTGCAGGTTCTTTGCAATATGCCCTTCTTGCACATCCAGAAGGTCACAAGGTTAATCTGGTCAGTGTTTCTAATTTCGATATTCGATACGCTTTAGAAATGTATTGTCTACAAAGGGAATTTTTATAAATGGTTTGACACTGTAATTTAAGTGTTTTATTTTAGGTCAACTTGTTTATTTAGTTAACTTTTTCATTTGGACATGTTAACAATTACGGGGTGATGCTATATCCATAAAGGTCATTCGACTGTTAAGCAAATAATTAAATAGATAGTTAACGCCGGTTATATAAATATTCAAACTGATGTCATTTGAGGACGTTATTATTAACAGATCGCGATATTAAATAATCCCGGCTGATAAATAACACCTTTGGGGACGATTTATAAACAGATAAGGGAAGTGGTCGTTCTTGCCGTAAACTGTTAGAATTTCTTACAATACAAAGAAAGTGGACCTCCGAATTTGTTGACACAAGCCTTGCTCCCACTCCAACTTCAGGCTTAATTTATGGACGGCCCTTTAATCGGAGAGAGTTGCTCGGTTGAACGAGGGAGTCGGGACCGTGGCTATCTCGGATGATTAAAAGTATAGTTAAAAAATAGGTGCAGCTGTTATTTTGTGCATTAAAGCTTTTTAAGGCATGTGCATCGTAAATACGAAAAATGCAAAAATAGAAAATAACCTGTCAACGACTCGCTTTTAATCAATTTGTCTCAGATTTTATAGCCTCCAAGCAGCCCAGTACACCTTAACGCTCGTCCCCTTCCTGTTATTAGATCTTCCAAAGTTTATGTGCTCGAGACCTTGGTTAATCCGAGTGCTTATTTCAGGCTGCTTCGCCTCGGTTAAGCCGAATATCGGATAACCGGTTCTCGGATAATCGAGCTTCCCCTGCACATGTGTACATGAACCTGTTCATTTTCTAGCTTGAATTTAATTTTTGACATTTCTACAAATGCGGTAACTTTGTATATACAATCCGAAATGAAAACCGCTTGTCATGACATTTTCCTTTGTCGTACTTAGTAACTTGTATTAATTAGTTTGGCCCGCTCAAGATTTTTTTTTCAAGCACTTGTTCCGTTTTCTAACATTTTCATTGCAGCCTCACCTGCACGTTGGCTTTGTTTATTGAACAACGTATACACAATATAAAAATCATTATTTTTTTAGACCGTTCCCGGATCAAGTGTCAATTTAAGTTTAAAACTTTTAGGTATTGGCAAAAAATTTGTGATATTTTTGAAGGTGCACATTTTGAAATGGCCCGCATCTTGCCATCATGCGTAATCACGATGGGAATCTCTGCGGAAGTTTTTCTTTCGGATTCTTTTCCCAGTCCCAGACGTAAAATGAAAAGAACCCCTTAGGGCAGCAGGGTTTAGATCGATTCCACCCGTACCTTTCTCTGGCCTGGAAACCGCGCATCTATGGGCTCCTTTTGTAGGGGGCTTTTCACCGCATCACCCTTTGAGTTATGTTGGTTGTTGTTGTTGTTGTTTGTATAATCTGGCATATTTGGGAGTAAAGGGGTTGTACTTTCCATAAGGTTTTCCGAGTGCTATTTGCATTTTCTCAGCTGTTGCTTTGTGTCTAGCAACCCAAATTTGAGTCAAGTCTGCTGCTTATTGATATGCCTGCAATTTATTCTGCCAGGGTGCATTCACCATTTCCTCGTATTCTCACTACGTGCATTGATGTGTCATTAACAACCTGATGAAAAGGGGAACCTGCATTCGTGTCCGGAAAATACACTGTATACGGATCTTGCAAACGTTTACTTATCAGAATGGAAAAAATTCTAAGCTAGTTTATGATCAGAGAAATTCTGGAATGTGTTTACACAGCTGTTTGTTGGAATTTTAAAATGAAGGACTTTTTAAGCAAAGCTTTCTGTTCGAAAAAAACAGCTTCGAAATCCAAAATGGCAGCCAAGGCGACGATTTGCGTAATTACACAGTATGTGATTTACATAAGTGCAGTTGCGAAGTGTCTGTTGCTATCATGATGCCCTTTTTACAGTAGCTTAGTTTTATTTATAAGTAAACAAGAAGTTTTCAAACTAAAAATTATGCAGACCCCAGTGGGCAACCCATTCTACGTGGGAAAAAATAGAGCTGGCAATTCTAATAAGTATTTGAAGCAGAAATGTCTAATTTATTTGAATGGTGGGCATCATTTGGGCTGGCCTTGAAGTAGGGATCCTAGTCACCGCCTGAGTGCCTGTGATAATGTGTAAAGCTATGAGAAAAATATAATCATATTCAGTTAAAAAGAAGTATGATGCCATTCGAAATGAAATCAACCCTTCCATATTTAAAACTTAATAATGTCATAAATCCATCTTTTGCTGCAACCATAAGAGGGGTACTAGACTTATATTGATTACATGTACGGGATCTGAACCATTGACAGAACCACCTGAGCAGCAATAAAGCCGCCTGGTGGATTATTGCATCTATTACTAAAAGGGTGTAGGACCTAGATGCCATTATGCTGAGTCTACAGAAACCCTTTTCAACTCCCATTTACTGAAAGCATGACTTGCTGTTTAATTTTATTGTGTTTCTCCTGCTAAACCTATAATTGTCAAGGAAAATCAATTACCATTATGTTGATATAGTTAACATACTGTGAAGGCTTTTCCGCCTTGAATACTGCATGGAACCACGGATGTTTGCATTCAAGTTCAGAATAGGTTACTGGTAAACGAATGTTTGCTTCCCTGTTATTTAGAGCATCTGTCTAGACGACTAGCATTAATCTAATATTTTTAACAGTGAACCCCTCTATGTCCATATAAATTGTTCCATATTTCAGCAAATTGCGTCTAGAATGTTTGCTTGTCCTTGCATATATGGTGAAAGAACTTGAATGTGCGTGTGTGCATTTGCGAATGGGACCGCCTCCTTTTAGTCCTCTTCTAGTTGCCACAAATAAGAACATCTTTCCTGCTTATGACATTGTTTAAAAAAAACCTGCAAATCAGACAATATTTCTAACAAACTATAATTTTATTAATAAGGAAAAAACGGGTGCTTTTCATTTTTAATTTTGCACTTAAAATTACATTAGGGAAGTTTGAGAAATGAATTTTGAAAAAAAAAAATATATATAACCCGCGTTTGAATATTTAGATGCCCATAAAATAATAAAAGGAAATGTCGTTAGTCATTAGAAAGGGATTTTTTTCATCAAGTATGCACGGATGTGATAAAACAAACATGATGTACAAATTATCCTGTGAGCACGAAAAACGTCTTACCTGTAGAGCAGTTTCAGTACTCATTAGTCGCTTACATGGTTTTAAAAACCACATGTTGATAACTTAGAATTGATATTGATACCTGCCTAATGCTGCATTCAAATCTGTATAGTTTACGGTATTATAATAACTGTACAGTTTTCGACTTAAAAATTTGCGCTAATAGAAATTCTATCAGATTATCTTAAGCGCTGCTACAGTATTCCATGCGTTATTGTTAAATTCACATGCTATGTACCTGTATTTCGCTTTGAAATCAAAGAATTTTAACACAAACGAATCCGTTATCTTGGCTGATTAAGTTTATGAAAGTCAATAAATCGTATTGGCTGGCTTAGTTTGTACCAGTTTATCCGATTTCTGAGAATTAATTTTGCAGATCAGTATTTAAGAATTGGTTTCCCAGCTCAATATTGTTAAAAATCCAATTTTCCTGTCTGTGGGCTATTGAAGTGGGAATACTTGGTTCAAAACTGAAAATTTCTTGTGTGCGATGATTTCTCATGTACATGTATTTAGATATTTCCATAGTAACTACTTCAAGTAATCATGACATTTAATTTGGCTGCACACTTTTTCAGGGGCAATTGAAGTGGGAATACTTGGTTCAAAACTGAAAATGTCTTGCGTGCGATGAATTCTCATGTACATGTATTTATATATTTCCATAGTAACTACTTCAAGTAATAGACATCTAATTTGGCTGTACAATTTTTCAGGGGCAACCATAGTTTCATGGAGGGTAAACAACCAAGAGCAGTTATTTGTAAGGTAAGTTCACCTAATGGTCTCAAGGCTCTGATTAATTATCTTTAACATTTGCACGCAGCAGTAGATATTATCTAGGTCAATTAGATGCAAACTGTAGCGGATTCCGATTGGAATTCCAATTTTGAAGTATACACAAAGTGATACATGGATAATTTTTTTTTTGCGAACCGGTTTCCTGTTAAGTTGTTCTGGCTCAAGGTTCCTATAGGGATATGTTGCTTCTTCGGGCAAAGTAACTATGACAGGCGGATCAACTAATTAAAATTATGCAAATTAGCTGTTACACTCTACATGTAGGTATCATTTTCCAAACTTTAAAGATTTATCACATCTGGCCAAACGATTCGTCTTCATCACTTGTGATCCCCACATATTTGTATTCATCACATTTCACGTCCCTAAAACAATGTTGTATTCTAATAACGATTTATAGACACAACCCTACGTTGTTTGCCAAATGCATGACCATGTCGCTGCATTTCACAGTAAAACAAAACCAGTTGACAATTCTCCGCAGTTTTGATTAAGAGGGTTGATTTATTGGAACTTGTAGGCCTATGTTTATGCAGACATCTGACTTATTTGTGCCAAAATGATGAGACTTCCATTGCTTTGAAATGATACATTTACTTAGTATCTCATGCTGCGAAAAAAATTTTGAACTACATGTGATACTATCATATTTCGACTGTAACTTTAGTTCTGTTTGACCAAGTGATGGTAAAATATTGGACTTAACTTGTTGCTATTTTGTGACTGCGTTCATGGAAACATCCAACCTGGATGGTTAATTTGTGGGAATTCAACCCAACGTTGCAACTAGTGGATGTCATTAAATCCAACTTAGAGGCAATTTCATGGATTTATGACAAGTTAGAAAAATAAATTATCGGGTTTAATTTGTAATCGAAAAGAATGACTTTTACAATCATTTTAAGGCTTTAATTTCCGATGCTTAATTGACTTTTAATAAAGATGCATACTGGACTCGTATTACATGATTTAGTCATAAAAGATAATGATAGACTATGAGGCTAATTAGGCAGTAAATGTGGCACCTAGCCGTATCTTTCTAGAATTTCATTACAATACAAATACATGATAGAACTTTGTGTAAGAGCTGTTTCGTTCAAAATGACCAAAAATGCATGTGAAATATATTGGGTGGGGCCATAAACACAATTTCAATCATATGCAAATAAGGCATACACATATTGAACAACTAGTATTTTGATATGCTTTTTGCGCAAAATTAAACGGTCTAAAATAAAAGTTGAAATTAACCAAACCATACATTCTTCCTCTTGTTCTGTGAACGTCTTCTGTATTGCTCAAAATACATTTGTGTAGTCGTACTATTGCATATTATGTAGACCTGCCTGTCCGAGATGAGATTTAAGCAAGCAATTTTAATATCCGTATTGCCTCGTCTATATTTTTTAGATTGAACATTTATCGCATGATATTTTTGGAGAATGGCTGTCGAATTTGCTTCCAAATATCGTAATATAGAAAACAAAAACTTTTATTAATTTGCGTAAACGTTTTGCCATTCTTGAGAAAGGGCACAGCAAGAATATCACACTTGATTAGCCAAATTGATTTGGTACTGTATTTATTGCCAAAGTGTTTTTAATTTGATATATAGCAAACAGGCAGTATTTGACAACAAAAAAGCCATCAGAGGAGGCATTCCTATTGTGTTTCGTAAGTAATACCAGTGTTTCGAAAACAATTTTCCAAAGTGCATGATGTTTGTACATTTTTAATTAAAATTATGTGGTTTTGAAATGTCAGCACATTTTGGATCTTGGGGAGCAGGACCTCAGCATGGATTTGCTCGAATCAGTCGTTGGCATTTGGAAAAGCCTCCTACCAGGGTAAGTTACAGAATGGTGATGCTAATGACAGTTAACAACTGAGTCAAATGACGTCAGTATGTTTTGTGACAATAATTGAACACTGCCTTGCATGCTGTGTTTATGCTCTGCTGATTTGGCTAGCCGGCTACCCTTATGGGTTTATATGAACTTGTAAGCCTATTATATCTCAGGATCTGTACCTTGTGGGAGTTTTTTATGTTAGATATAGGGTTGCATTTAAGGATGAATGTAATTTGCTGGCGGTTAACAAAGTACTTGTTTCTTAGCCGTTCTGCTTTATTTATGAATGATAATCGAAAGGATCTGTTCACTTGATGTGGGCAGTTTTCATGTCGGGCAAATAAAGGTTGGATGTTGTTGAGACGGTGGTTATTTATAGCTCAGTTTCATAGCTTTTGCATCCCGAGTTAAAAATAATGCATAATGTGTAATTGCTTGTCCAGTATTTTTCTAATTAAAATAGCAACCACTGGGGTCAGTTGTATGGCATGTTGTGTTGATGATACACTGGCTGAGCAAGTTTGTTTTCTGTCTTAAATTTTGCTAAATCGAAAGCTTGTCCAAGCTTGTCAGCGGACCTATTATTTATATGAACCAATAAACTTTCGGATAAAATATTATCGTTGCTATAATTGTTAACACGCAAGCTTAAGTTGTGCTTGTGTCAGTGGCAGAGATTTAACAAGTTTATTGGACGTTAAGAGAATAACAAACGATTGTTTATGTATGTGTTTCGTTTTATGTATCATCTGTGACATTGTGTAAATCTAGAATATGCGCTAAAAACTATTGGCTTTCAAATTGAGATATATTTTCTGACTTTTCGCTGATATTTGGAATTATCCAATGAATTTCTTCTTTATTGAATCTGGTGAAAAGAGCAGAGCACGAAACTGGGAAATAGTCGACGAACAATTTATTTTAACTGAATATTAAATATTTCACGAGTCTAGTCCATTTGAAACGTTTAGCCGATTATGGATTATGATTAAATGTAAAGCAATTTTAAGTTAATGCTTAATTTTGCTTTACTTAAATGGAATTACTGTTGGACTAAAACACATTCTCAATAATCATAGTATTAATAAGTCGAAAATGCGTTTAAGATGTTCAATTATGTCGCATTTCTGCACATATTTCTAGAAAAAAACTAAAGTTACTTATTGCTTAAGATCATTAATAGGATTTTAAAAAACGCATTTCTCAAAGCCAATTAGAGAAGATGGGTGAGGAACATTATATGTACATAAACTTAAAGCAGCAGATAAGTCTTAACTAAAAAATAAAAAATCAGTATATTTCTTGATGATGGATGTATAAATAATTGCATATTTTAAAAGCTTTCGTTAACGATGATGGCTGAAAATAATAATTTTTATTGATAAACTGTTTTAAAATTATTAAATTTTAGAGATCTCTATTTGCATTCTCGTGCTTGCAATATTGAATAATTCAATCCATCCGGACCTTGTAATTTAATCTTGATTTTTTAAAATAGTTTTATTAAGGAAATTTATTTGCAGTGAAATAAAGTTAAAGATATCATTTAAGTTTATTTTTGTTAATTTCGTATCACTTTCATTTTTGCCTTATGTTTAAAATAGTATTTTTTAATAATAGCTCGAAACCGGTGATGTCGAAGTTATACTGTCACTAGTGGATACCGAAAATTCACGTGCTGTGTGGAACCATGGGTAATTATAGCATTGAACGTTTAGTATCAGCTAATGAATTACATTTGTGGTAAATAATAACGGTCTTTGCAGTCGATGCTCAACTCATTGTCCTTCAATACATTGTTTTTTTGCTACCGATTTAATTGCTTTAGGTTCAAACTGTCCTATCGCCTACTGTTAAGAGAGAAGGAGCTGCACATGAAGTTAAGCGTGGTTAACACTGGTAAATAATGTATTTTAATTGCATGTGCTTGGCAATATTTCGCTAAATGATAGCTTTATCTTTTTTTGGTGTTTCAGCTTAATAATGTTTTTCATTTGACAGGGATGACGGATTTTGCGTTCAATATTCTGCTGCATACTTACTTCAAGGTGCCCGATGTTAATCGCTGTTTCATTACTGGACTTCAAGGATGCATGTTCATCGACAAGGTATAAATAATGCCTGCCATTAAAAGATGAAGAACAGAAAATGTATTGCATGCGTAATTAAATGTTATTATCTCAGTTAAGTGGCACTGCATCGATCCTATTATAGGAATGAGTACTTATTTTAGTTATCTCCGGTTATGGAATTAACTTAGCGTTATTATGCAACTGCCGTGCATTCAAGATTTCAAATAAGGTCATTGTGATTGGTTGGTATATTAGGGAATAAACGAACTCGAAAGCTGCAGTACTTGAGAAACCATAATATATTTTATTATTATATATTATCAGTGTAGATTTCTTGTAGATTTCCGTAATTCAAAAATAAAAATCTGTCAATACTTCGAATTTTTGAAATAACATGAGCTAATTCATCATTTCAGATATGATTATGAGAATGCATTTTTTAGTGGTTATAACGCTTATATGAAAAAATGAAATTTGAAGTCAAGTGCTATTGCAAGAATTGTCATATCTTATTGAATGGCTTTTAGGCGCCGTCCATAAATGTCACACTTTTTTGCCTCTTTTTAAACACCCCCCCCCACACCCCTTTGTCACAATTGTCACAAATTTTACTACACCTCACCCATAATTATGTCACAACCCCTCGATT
>JAQIXS010002275.1:0-23746 GCA_034700785.1 Rossiulus vilnensis
TCGTGGGACGTTATTACGCAAGTAAATAATCTCATCGCCAGTGTATTTGTTGGCCCTTAACACAGCATGTAGAACCCAGTCTGTCCAAAAAATATAATCGCCATATATGGCAATATCAAAAGGGTGATGCGGCTGATGGGTCAGAATAACCTATGGTAGGACAATTACAAGTATGTTAGTCATCAAATCACAAACTTCCAAACTAACACTTGCGAATTAAAATGACATACATGGCGTTTGCTGCCGTCCAAATTACAGCGCTCAATCTTGTCAAACCGAGCATCAGACCAATAAAGCTTCTGAGATATATGGTCAATCGTAAGCGCATTAGGCATGCGTATATCTGTAGTAATGATGCTCTGCATTTCATAACCACTTAGATAAGAGCGCTGAATGCTTGGGTGTCGACTATTCCAGTTCGTCCAATACATACGCCTAGAAGTATTTATATTAAGCACATTAACTCCGAAAACATTTCAATAACTATTTTGAAAAACATTTTGTGTGTTCAGAAAATTAACAACTGATTAAAAAAATGTAGTAAGCATTCTTTTGCAAAATGTCAAAAAAATAATGTTTATAATCGATTCTAGAATTTGATTCCCTTTCGACTTCCAAGTACATGTACATGTACGTGAAATGATGTACTCGTTAATAATTGTTACTTACGAGTCACAGCTATCCACAGCAATACCCCTTGGCTTATCATCAGCTCCCAACTTCACGATTTTCTCCGCTTCCTTTTGTTTTTGGCCTAAATTTATTCGATTTATGGATGCATCACTGTTGCAAGTCCAGTAGAGCACTTGATGGAGCTTTTCGAATGCTAAACCCTCCACTGAACCTTGCTCTGAAACGTAGAAGGGCCAAACATGTAGCACGTGTGACCTGCAACTTTTGTTTTTTTAATACAAAAATATTTTTACTCACTTTCTACGACAACAGTATGATTTGTGCCATTGAAAAAAACGCTGTTGATGCTTCCTCTCTGAATATCACTATAAAATATCCGTTGAGTTATATAGTCGAAGGACAATCCAATCACATTCCTCATGTACTGGACGTCTTGGATACTCTCGAATGGTGCATTTGGAATGCTTTCGTTGAACATGTGAATACTGTCGATTTTGGAGACGCGTGAGAACATTATGAACGCATCGTAATCTACAATACACAAAGATCATTTAATATACAGAAATCATTTAGCCTCCTTTCACCTAGCCAGAAATTCTCACACCTTCACATGTCTTTCCATCAGCAGCCACTTTACCGTAGGCACAGGCACAAGTGTAATTGTCGTTACCAAGGTAGAAGCACAATTCCTGACATCCGCCATTGTTCAAGTGGCATTTGTTGGTGCCTAACAATTTTAAAACATTCACATTTAAGGCATACTAATTGAGAGCGAATCATTAGGAAATCAACCATACGAAACAAGAATTAGAGGAAAGAAGTAAAATAAAATTACTTTTGAAAAATAATTTGGGCAAAATGAGAAAGAACGTTTACAGAGTAAAAGAAATAAGCAGAAAAAAGCGAACTCATTTATTAGACTTACCTGATTGTCTAGCTGTATGATACACTAAGATGTCTTTCAAGTTTTCACCTCCCATTCCCCGTTTAATTACATCTCTTTCAGAGAGTTTATTCTTATTGGCTCGTAATATCGACCCTCGTTCATAGATCCTGAAGTGGAAAATATCTTCAAGTTTTATTTTACTCATCCACAATAATCAAGTGATTCCTCACCATGACTGCTCTTAGTAACTTACATGTCAACCCAAAATACATATTCATCCAATAATGTGACAGCAAATGGCCCAAATTTATCACTTTCTTGCAACACAATTTCACGAGCAGTGCCATCAAAATTGATGCGATTGATAGAATTTAGTTGAGAATCACACCAATACAGTTTGGAATCCTACACAGTGAAAGAAAAATGGCAAGTACTTGTAATATTTGGCATGTAACTACATGTATTACTTCAACAAAACAGAAATGAGGGGAATGGATTATAAATATATTTACAAATCTTTTTTAACATGGTTATTCTTATTATTGGTTTCATACACATCAACAAATATAAAAACCACATACTTTTATATTAATATTACATTGATTTTCATGGGAAATTTCATGGCTACTAATTATTTGCAAAGATATTATTTAATATATAAGTTATTAAAAGTTGATATGTTATCTGGTAATTCAGTTATTTATCATACCGAAACACCCACTATACATTCATTCTAAGCAATTAAGGAATGGTAATAAAATAAAATTTCATGCAAACCGCAGATTTACCTTGAAATCCACTGATAAATCAGTAACATGCTTAATGGAGCTGTTCACAAGAACGACCCTGCTGGAACCATCCAATGCAGCCCTCTCAATTTTAGGTATCTTTCCAACATCAGCCCAAAACAGAAACCCAACGAGCGGATTGATTGTAATAGCCATCGGTTTGTCCATATTCCCTGCGACCACGACGTAACGATGAGATCCATTTAATCTGGCAACTTCAATAACATCGAATGCTGGATCAGTCCAATAAAAGTTTCCTGAACAAATAAAATGCACATTTATAAACAAGTCAACCCAACAGAATCTGGGATCTCGGAATCTCGATGTTGAAAGCGACATAAAATCAACCTGCAATCCAGTCAACTGCGATTCCCTCTACAGATTCTAATCCTCCAACAACAGACTCTCTTCCTGTTCCATCACGGTGGATGCGAGTGATGTTACTTATTTCAGAATCCACCCAATAAATGTAATCATCGCCTGTAAAAAAAAAAATATATATATATATATATATATATGATTTTAACAATGAATAAAGCTATTTCTGGCATTTCATACATTAATTAGGATACAACTGCTATGTACCTGCAACAAAATCGATGGAAGAGGCTACGGAAACCTTTGAAATTGGAGCCAAAACCTCTGTTTCTGCATCTCTGGGATCTAATGACAGACCCCGCAATTCCCAATTGTTGGAATAAAGCAAAAATGAGGAAGTGCCTAAAATACAAATTGAACTGAAGCATTACTATTGAATAAAACTAATTATTAGCTAATACTTGACGGGACAGCAGCACCCTTTACAACATAGTTATACACATCAAATGTCACCTATGCATTTTTTCGGATCAACCACGCTTTGAGTAAATCCAATGGCACAACGACAGGTTCGTTCTGTGGGAGATCGAGGAAGACACAGATGGGGACATCCACCATTATCCTTTGCACAAGGATTCGTACCTGAAAAAAAATTAAAAAATTGTTAGTAGCTTTTTAAATAGTCTTACTTTACACATTTGAATAAGTATTAAAATATATTTATTATTTAATTCAAAATCCTATTAACACATGGGATGTATACAAGTGTATGCTAACCAAGCATAGAAACGTATTTATGAAAAAAATCATTCACTTATGAACTACAAATGTTAGGCAAGGCTTAAATTAATTTTCAATCAAAACATCACATACACGAACGTTTTTACCAAACGGTCAATTCTAGTAAATAAGAAACTTACCAGTTTGAGTTTCTGCATCATATACACGGAGCGCCAAAATGTCCGAAGTGTTGTTTCGGAACAACCTGTGGTTTGCCCCAGTCAATTTATCAACGGCATAGATGGACTTATTGCTATTATCGGCATAATATAAATTGTCTTTGTGGAATGTGAGAGCGATTGGACGAGTTTTGTGACTGTCTATAAGCAGAGTTGTCACTTGGTTTTTGGTGAAATCATAATATTGCATGGTGCCACTGTCACCGTTTACCCAGAAAAGATTATTGCCGGCGAGATCAATTGTCAGGCCTAGCAGAAATAAAATAATCGGATAAAGACGATGCATTAATAGGTGGAATTTTATCACAGAGGGTATAAAGTTTCTTTCAGGCCTCAACATCAATGCATTAAAGCAGTAGCTATTTACTCTGAGGTGAATTCAGACGCTCGTTGACTCTCGTTGAAGTTAACGTCGTTAGATTGCTTCCATCCATGTTTGCATAACGTATAAAGTGCATTGAGGCGCCAGGTTCAGACCAATATAATTTCCTGCAATGCAAAAATTTGTTTGTGTATGTTTTGAGTTCCTTTTTTTTGTAAATACATAAGATACATGTATATTTTATATTTGAAAACGCCCGTTCATTTATAATTAAATAAACCAACACAGCAAAAAATCCAAATTCAAGCAAGCTAAAGTGCAAGCTTAAAAGCATGTATTTGATCAAAATATGATTTATACCCTAGAATGGTCAAATTTCTTGATAAATAACACAGCTATTGAAAACCAAATTCCCAAAATATGAATAGCTTCTTTGCATTGTTTCATAAAGTGCTTTTGGAAACATTGAAAGATACGCAAGTTAATGTCGATGCTCACATTCTGAAATGACTAATTTTTTTAAACTTATTTATCAAAGAATTTCGAATGGCATACTTCTTGCACAGGACACTGCGAATAAAATACCTTAACACAGTATGGTCTGTCACTTACCCAGCAACGGGATTGAGAGCTAAAGACTTCGGCGAGCTCATGTTTAAACTCAAAATCCTGGTAAAATATTCTCCCTGCAGGGTACAGGCAAGAATTGCACTTCCTTTGGTGTCTTGCGAAACAATAAACATATTTCGTGAAATCCAATCAATGGCAAAGCCACTTGGATGAGCAATTGCTGAAAGATAATCATAATTGCATAAAAAAAAAAAAGTTTTCAAATGGTTGAGTCATTTTAGAATAAACCAGGGCGCTTCACAAACCTGTATCAATGATGGTCTCAACCAATACACCACTAAGAGACGCTCTTTTCACTTCATTTAACTGGCTGTCAGCCCAGTAAATTTTGCGCTCTTTTGCATCAAAGTCAATTTGTGTAGCACTGATTACCTGTGATAAGAAATAACTCCTTCAACACACTTGTCAAACAAAAAGCCTAAAATAATCGTGGGGAAAACTTACCTGGGGATGGTTAAGCGGCGGAATTATGTGATGATAAGGTGCGTTTAAATCAACTCCGCGAATTTCATTCAGACGAGAAAACAGTAGAACCTTTTCATTACCTTAAACAATAATAAAAAAACGCAATGTTTGTAGGCTGCGTGAGGTTGTTATTTTGCAATCAGTTCACTAAAGTTATATTTTCGGCTTTTTTATATTTAAACAAATTAATAAATGCACAATGTGATAATTTCAAACTACAACTAAATACAAAGACATCCTCTTTGATTACAAGAAATTTGTCAAAACCAAGCTCAATTCCTCTGGTCTAGATACTAATTTTATGGTTAGATTATACTCACTGATACACGTTTTGTTGTTATCTCCGAGCTTCATCACATGAGGACATTGACATCGGAATGTGTTCTTGAAGTTCAAAAGACACAAGTGGGAGCAACCGCCATTATTCTCACCACAAGGATTTTTAATATCTAAAAGTACATCACATTGTCAGTAATGATTCTTGCTCAACATTACTGTGTATAACATTAGCAATCAACCTGACCTCTGGGTTGCCTGCTTGGATGCATAACGTGAATATCAAAAGGTTGAGTTATGGTGCGCTGAATAATGACATGGTTTGACCCATTCCATTTGTTGGCACCAACGACAGAATTGCTGCGCCAGTCAGTCCAATACACATTATTGTCGAACAACGCTATTGCAAACGGGTGAGTTAACCATTCTGTTCCTCGAATAACTTCTCGGTGGTCTGTGCCATCATACTTTGCAGTGTGGATCGAGTCTGATCTATAAAACGGGTAATTATAACCATTTTATTCAATGCATACATTATTCAGCCATGTTCAAAACATGATTACAAGTAGTTAATGCATGAATGTAAATGCTACTATGAAATTCCAGTTACTAATTTGAATATTGAAATAATCAATGAAATCATTAAAGTGGTAAAAGGAGCCCATTTATAGATAGCCCAAACATTTATAGATTCATAACAGTTGTGAAAATTTGCATATCTTTTCATAAATATTTAGCATTACTTAAATACTGAAATAAGAAAGATAAGGTAATAGTGCTTACTTAGCATCAATCCAGTAGATTCGGTGAGAAATATAATCAAGCGTCAGACCATTTGGCCAAGCACCATCAGTTATTTTATCTACCCTAAAAACAACTTTACGCCCTTCCCCACTCATGGAACAGGACTCAATTCTGGGAGCGTTAGAATCCCAGTCAGTCCAAAACATCAACCTAAAGTAAACCAACAAAACAAAAATTGGGAAATCATCCCCAAATAGCAGCACTTCAGCAATTGACTAAAATTTGTGTGCCTTACCCATATCTCGGGTCTAAAGCAATTGCACGTGGGCTTTCCATGTCACCAGCAATCAGTGTGCGCCTGAAACTGCCATTAATTTTAGCAACTTCAATTTGGTCGAGATTACTTTCCACCCAGTAGAGATTTTCGCCAATCCAATCAACTGCTAGTCCCTCTGCAGTTGCTAAGCCAGTCTGGACAACAGGTTCGATGTTGGTTAGGGCTAAAATAAGTTCATGGAATTTGAATAACAGTATCAAGTTGGATAATTATTTTCCTTCGGAAACAAGGCCAAAACTCAAAAGTATGGAGATGCATTCAAATAAGGTGAATTTTATCACAATGCTGTTTTTCAGGATACTTACATCCACCAATCAGCGTTCCATGATAAATCTTATCATCCACGACATCTGTCCAAAATATCATTGTGGTGTTTTTCTTATAAAAGAAATCCAATGCAATAGTGTTTTTGAGTCCAGATATAAACGCTTTCACTGAATGAGATTCCAAATCAACAGCACGGAGCTCATGTCGGTTTGAAAAAATGACATATGGGATATGTGTGTCTGGAAACAAGTTTCGAGACATTACCAGATACTGAAGTATTTTAATCAGCAATTTCTGTGCTGTAAAGCCTCAACAATACGTACCGGTACTCTTACACGTAAAGTGGTCAGTTTCTAGTTGGTATCCTGGCAAACACTCACATTTATGTGAATTCATAGTCGACTTGCAAATCTGACTGCACACACCCCAGTTTGAACAGGCCGCCGCAACTGAAATATTAAGCGAAATAAAAGTTATCCGGTTTGTCAAAAAAATAAAATAAAAAGTCAAAGGTCTATCCAGTGCCATTAATCACCAGCACATGTTTTCTTATCATCGAGAAGCTTTCTTCCAGGTTTACAGTAGCACATGTAACCGTTTGGTGTGTTGCGGCAAAGATCAGAGCATTCGCCAGATTTGCATAATTTGCTATCTAAAAAGACAATTTATTTTAAATAAACATCTACACGTTCTCCAGTGCATCATCCTTTTTTTTTAATACTAAAAACGCAATATTTACAGGCCAATGCATTTTTATAGTTCAACGATGGAAAATAAAACTGAAGTCTCACCACACATCAGCCCTTCATCTGAGCCATCATCACAATCTCGGCTTCCATCACACACTTTCATAATGTCGATGCACTTTGAACCATTGGTGCACATATAATTTGGAAATGGACACATCAGCGTTGAATTCACAGCTGACAAGTTAAAAAAAACGCAACGCAACGGTCAACAAAACATCCCAATTTGAATTCCAGCAAATCGCATACAAATTGAAGCCATACCACATTCCAATTCGTCAGAACCGTCTAAACAATCTGGAGCACCGTCGCAAAGAAAGCCCCGATAAATGCACCGACTCCGATCATGGCACATAAATTCTTGCGTGGCACAAGTAACGTTAACTAGACATTTCGGAAACAAAACTGTTTTTAAAACAAATGCAAGCTAATCAAAAAACCTGTATAAAAGGTGTCATACATACCGCAATTCATTTCATCACTCCCATCAGTACAGTCACGAAACAAATCACACACCCAATCTTTTCTAATGCAAGTGCCATCACCACATCGAAATTCTGCACTATGACATTGATTTACATACGTAGGTTTTGAGGCTTCAAGAGTTTGGGGAAAAAAATGAAATACTTAATTTCAAGAAGTTATCCATTTGGCCTATAAAGCTGTAATAAAGAGTAACAACCCTCAATAATTTTAAATTAATTGAAGCTACATCTTACTAGAACAATTTTTTTCATCAGATCCATCAATACAATCCCACACTGAATTGCACTGGAGGGCACTTGGCAAACACGTATTATCCCAAGTGCACAAAAACTGCCCGGGGTCGTTGCACGTGTTAGGGCAATTACGTTCATCAGAATCATCCCGACAGTCATCGTCTGTGTCACAAACATATTCCGTAGGAATACACCTCTTATTGTCACATTGGAATTCCGATTCCTCACAAGTTGGGTATTCTAAATGCATTGAAAATTGAAATGTTTAGAAACAAAAAGCCCACATCACTATTATACAGATTCATTGATGGAAATGAAAATAATCGCACAACTAAATAAAACAAGCTGTGTAAACAACTCTGTTTTAATCATATGTGTTTTCAACTTCAGTTAACGACTTATGTATATGTTTATTTTTATTTTTTTATCAAAAATTAAAATTAGAATGCATTTTAAAAACATGTATTAGTGAAAGATGTCTACATACTAATTGCAGGTAAGAATTAAAGTAATAATATTATAGCTTTTAAATGTAATGTAATTTCAGTAATTTAAAAAAAAACACAGAATAGCCTTATTTGTGTTTGCAAGATTTTAAAATAATAATAAGCATGCAATTGACCACAATAATCCAACATGTTTACCAAGGCATTCATGTTCTAATGTAACACCATTTAAAAAACAACAAGATTTTCAATTCTTAAGATACAGTAATACTAAGTGTTTTAACATATTAATAGAATACGGATGCAGTAATCCTAACATGTAATAAATTTAAAATTTTTACAAACAAATCAATCTCAGATTATATTAGAAATTTGATTAAAATCAGTTTAGTTCATGCAGTGAGTATTTGCAAGAAATATAGTTGAAATATTAATGAAATGCATTAGTGATTTACCAACTCAAGTCAAAATAAAACTATATCGGGATTTTAAAATCTTATAAAGAAAACTTTGGATAATTAATGTATTATTGATCCATGAGCAAAATCAAGGCAACTATTTTGTATTCCCCACAATACTTAACAACAACAACAAAAAAAAAGGTGGGATTTGAACAGTTTATTAAAAATGTATTTATCTGTGCATTGTTGGCGTTTAATTCTGTTAAGAAATTGCTTGTTATTTCGTTAATTTTGTCATTGATGAACATCCACACTTAAGCTATTATTTACCACCCATCTTTCTTTTAAGAAATTATGTAAAAATACATATTTAAAATGCATTTGAAATACTAAAAAGAATGTTACGGAATGTGTTAAATATTAATGGAGTGCTACTACTTTTCTCACCACAATCTGCATGCTCATCGGATGTGTCTCCTTCTCCACAGTCATTATCTAAATCGCAAGTCCAGCTTTTTGGAATACAACGCCCAGTCGTTTTACAGGTAAACTGAATAGGGCTGCAGGTATTATCTGAATTTATCATACAAAAACACGTGAAAGCAAACTCAAAACATGACATAACAGGATTTTTAAATTGCCCACCAAGTGACCAAATGCCATTTGGAAAAAAACTGATGTTATGATGTTAATTTTACAAAATGCTACAATGTGCAATCAAGCAATCGAGCAAACGTGCATTTTAAACACTTACTTTTACAAAGGCTAGGGCTTTCATCAGTTCCATCACTACAATCCGGATCGCCATCACATACCCAGTGCACTGAGATACATCGACTCTTATCGCATTTGATGCTGTCTTTGTTGCATGTCACAGTCTCTGCAATATATAACGAACAATTTTACGTTTCATGGGTGCAGCTAAAAAACTAATCATTTTATGATAGAAAAGGCTTAAAGCAGAAATTTATTTAATTTATCAATCAACGAAACTTAAGTTTCACAATAATTTTGCAAGATTCAAAAAAAAAAAGAGATGCAAGAGGGATTTTGATAACAGCTAATTTTTTTTTATAAATGCCAACATGGTTAAAAAAGTATGGCGAAATTCCGCCAATGTACAATTTTAGTCTCTATTCAATGCAACTAATATTCTAGTCTGAACATTTCTGTGAAGATAACAAAAACTGAATCAGAACCCAAATACTGCAATAAAAATTAATTATTAATGTTAAATCGAGCACAACAAAAATTACATAAAATAGTATAAGAAAAATATTTATATACAATCATTTTCAATTAATAACTAGGTAAAAGCATTTGATAAAATTTCTTTCAAACTGACCACATTTTGCTCCTGGAGATGAATCCTCATCTGAACCATCACCACAATCATTGTCCCCATCGCAGAGAAATCTAACATCGATACATCGGTGAGTCTTTAAACAGCGGAATTCGTTCTCTTTGCAACTTGTTGGATCAGTGTAATTTACGGCTTCTGATATGGATAAGAGATATTGCAAAAACAGCCACTTTATCCCATGAAACAATATGGGCGTTATTCACATTTTCACTTTGTTTATTACCTTCACAAGAAAATCCATCACTTGCCAATGAATACCCATCCCTGCACATACACGTATAATGATAACTTTCGGGTGATGCCAAACAGAGATCAGCGCAATTGTTATTGTCTGAACAAGGATTACTACCTAAAACCACACAAAATTGAGAACAGAGATTAAAATTAGTGCTATATTTCTTTCAAATTAACCATACATAAAAAGTATGAGATGCAATGTAGAAACTACTCATCGACATTTGCCCAACCTATTTGAGATTCGTTGTTAAACAGTCGAAGTTCAAAAACTGGTGGATTTTCTATGCGGAGCGTCTCGATTTTTTTGGTAAGCAAATTTGCCCTTTGAATTTTTCCCTTTTGGAATTCTGTCCAGTAGATATAATCCTCATGGAATGCTAAACTATAAGGATGTTCCAGTCCTTCTGCTTCCAACAGAGTCTGCAATTGGATATTAATGTTATTTAGCAAAATTCCGATTATAGATTAAATACAAATGAATCGTGAAACTGACCTCTCTGCCTGAGCCATCAAGATTTGTCCTTTCAACTTTATGCAAGTAGGCATCACAGAAAAACAGTTTCTTTCCGACATAATCAATGGTAAGTCCGTTAGGCCATTGGAGTTTTGTGCTTATCAGAACTTCCCGATTGGAACCATCCATTCCAGCACGTTCAATTTTGCCACCATAATGGGGCTCAGCCAAGAAATTCTGACCGATTGACCAATCGGTCCAATACATGTACCTAAAAACAATAAATGATAGTTACTTACTTTAAATATTTTAAAATAATTTTAATCATCAGAAAATAAACTGCAGGATAAATTTAGGAAACAAAATTTATTCATATACACATCTTACCCACTCTTTGGATGCACAACAATGGATCTTGGATGAGTCATATTACCAAAAATAAGTAGTTTCTTTTTGGTAACATCTGCAATTTTGGCCACAAAAATGCTATGTAAAGCTTCGTCCGTCCAGTATAAATTCTTGCCCATCCAATCTACAGCCAGGCCTTCACATCCGTTAAGTCCTTGTGAAAACGTAAAAAATGACATTTAAATAGGTGAGATTACAGGCATTTCATTATTTGCAGAAAAGCATCGCTTACCACTTTCGATTACAATTTCCCGACTGCTACCATCCACCTTTTGTCTTTCAACGACAAAACGATGAATGTCTGAATAATAAATGTATTGCGTAGAAACATCATAATCCAAGGCTGTTGGACGAATGAGATCTGTAATGGGAACCATGACTTCTTGCTGCTTATCCCCAGATGCCATATTGATGCCCTTGATCATTCCAGGGCGACCTTTTCCATACAGCAAGAACTGCGTTTGTTTTGCAGCTAAAATTAACAATATCAAAACCAACAATTAGTTGCAGAAAAAAAATAAGTGAAAATCATAGCTTGGCATTCTAACTGACTCATGCTTGTTGCATGCAATTTTAATGTTATTCAAATATTACGAAGATTGTTCTCAATGCAATAGTCCAACACTCTACTCTAAACGTATTCATCATAAAAATGTCTTAACATTTCCTCACTTCTTGGTAAATAACTAGATTTTGTCATGTTTGAATTAATAATTCGATACATGAAAATAAAATGAGAAAAAATGCTAGAAACTTACGTGCACACTTTGAGCCAGCCATCAAACGAAATCCCGGTTTACACTTGCACAAAGCAGAAGGTTTTGTGATTTTCCACAACGTAATGCATATGTGATCACAATTCCCATTATTAATGGCACATGGATGCTCAACTGAAACAAATTAAAAATCTCATTAATTAGTGCACTAGCACAGAGCAAAAATTCAATAATATCTCAAAACAAACCTTGAGGTTGTCGCTGGCGGTGAAAAATGTGAATTGCAAATGGACGGCTAAGGTTTCCCTTAATTGTGTTATAATCACTGTGGTTGTATTTGTTAACCCTGACTATGCTGTGGTCACGCCAACTGGTCACATAAAGGTTCTGCTCAAACACAGTGATGCCATAAAGGTTTTGAACCTGATATAAATTTTAAAAAATGATCAAACATGAAACAAAAATTAGAAATAAAACAGAAAATACACAAAAACTGAAGTTGTAGAAAATTAAAAAATTCCAAAAACAAACGTTCATTAGATCAAAATAAATAACACTAAAATAAACAAGAAGTATTAAGAACTGCTTTTTATAATTTAAACAACTTACAGGGGTGCCTTTGATAACTGTTACACGTCGACGTCCATTATAGTCTACCCTTTCAATATAATCTAAATATGTGTCAACCCAGTAAACATGTTCGTTAGGATAGTCCACTGCTACCCCATATGGATAAACAATCTTGTGGTCAACAAGCGTCACACGATCAGAACCATCCATCTTTGCTTTTTCTAGCATAGGGGCAGACGAACCCCATTCCGTGTAAAACATCAACCTGCAACAAAGTTTGGTCCACGTTATAAGATAATCTAAGCAGACACCACAATAACGGACATAGCTTTTTTCACACACCCACGAGTGGGGTCGAGAGCAATCCCCCTTGGTTTGCTAAGTCCAACATCAATCAAAGTAATGCACACTTCTAATGTGTAATTGCAAACAAAGATGATTTCGGTTTCATCGTCCAAGAAATACCAGTTCTTTGACACCCAATCCAGAGCCAACTGACACGCAGCTAAATGGAAAAAGGACAGCAGAATTATATAAGCTCTTAAAGTTGCCTTACATGCAGCAAATATTGACATAGCAAATAAAGTAACAATCCAAATAAAAGAGTTGAATGTCAAAGACTCACTTCCAAGCAGAAAATGGTGAGGTGGGTTGATATCCCATGAATCTGACAAATTGTAAATTTGCGCACACTTAAGAGAACTGTTGGTTCCCAAATAATTAATCTAAAATGTTAACAAAATATATATATATTCAAATTTAGTATAATAACACATTAATTAATCCATTCACATAAAAATGGGGGAAAGAAAATGGAAACAAACCCAGCATGCAGTCTTATTTCGATGATCAAAATCCATGGCAAATGTGTCAGGATGTTGCCTCTGGCTATTTCCCTCAAATGGCGTCCCGTTCAGATATACATGTTGAATATCTTTGGCATTTGAAAATATGATCGTTGCTGGCTCCCCTTCAGGAACTACGAATTACCATAACACATTAATCATGCAGATTCATTCTGCCCATTCCTAAATTTTCAAATATGTATTTTCAAACTATAATAACAGGAACAGTCTGAACAGGAGATACATCTCAGAAATTATACAAAACCTTCAAAGTACAAAATGTACTTGACAAAATATGCATCTTTCCCATTACTTATGCAAAACAGGCACTATTAGCACAAAGAAAAAAATCTTACCATTAATGGCTAAGCATCGCTTGTCATCTTTGACATAGCCAGTGGTACAATTGCACGTGTGAGATCCCAAAGTATTGTAACAGATTTGATCACAGGCACCTTCAATTTTACATTCGTCGGTGTCTGTTATGCATAATAAAAAGCAAATTAAATAAAAATACAGCAACATTTCAGAAAACATCAACAGCCCTGATTCTGAACACTAGGGACAACAACATGTATGTATCTGTCAGTATTCTGTATAAGTAATTTGTTTCTTTCATTTTCACGTAAGAGAACACCTATAAGCCAGATGAATCGTTCAACAAGACATACCTACACACATGGTTCCATTTGGCTCTTTTCCTTCGCCACAGTGGCAGAGTGGACCTATAGGACTAGGCTGACATTTGTATTCACATGCTATTTCATCGCACATGGTTTTGTTTGCTGTTCATCAGAATGTAAACAAACAAATGGCAAGTCAGCACATGTTAAACAGCAAAGTACAAGTCAAAACTTGCTATGAAACGTGTTGCTTACAACAGAATGCGCCTTCATCGGAATAGTCGGGACAATCACGCACATTATCACACAGGACAGAAATGGGTTTGCACGTTATGTTGTCCTTACAGCGAAAGTAATTATTGGGGCAAGACTGGCCTTTCAAACCTGTAAATATTTAAAAACATGTATGTCATACATAATGATTCACGTGGCCTTCAAATTCGTAACAACATTACACAAAGCTAGCAATAAAGTAAAAGTGTCAATTTATGCATTCTCTAACAAACTAATCAATGAAGCATGCACATAAGGCAAGGAAACATACATTTCCATGCATTCTGTTAATCAGTAATAATCAACTTTGAGAAACTCACTGAAATGAAGTTTAAGTTATTTTTGGGATAATTACATGTAATTTATTCAGCTGAAGGGGCCCTATCAATTCTTTAAATGGTAAGCTTTTGGTGCCAATAAATAATGTTTTTATTGCAAGATAATGTATAATATCTTTGGTATTGTCATTGTAGCACAAATGTTGAAGTTAAAAGTTTAAAATATAGTTTTGCTTCTTCATTAAAATGGACGAAGTGATAGAGAGCTGGCATATAATAATTGCCTTGGCCTATACCCAGCCTAAAGAACTGAATGACTAGCTGATAATAGTTTGATTACATTAGCTAAGCTAGCATTACAAATATCGCTTAGCTGTAATTTTAGAAACTATTACATCCCAACACAGGATAATTTAACGTTTGATGTCAAATGTCAAAACTATTTAAAAACCAATTAAATCTACAAAAAAATCTTATCAATACATGGTAGAACATAGCATCAAACGGTGAAGTTGACATATGATACCACAAGGAATTGCTGCACATAAAACTGGGTCGAAATAATTAAGCGCCATCATGTCTTTTAAGCAAAACGTTAACAACAAAAGATCTTATATTAAACAGTTTCTGGAATAAAATTCTATTCTATTCTATTAGTGCGCTACATATGGTTTGATGACAGCTTTTCTGCTCCAATGATAAGTCAAGGCTGGCGCTAATTCCCATGCAAATTTCAGGATAAATTAATGAGTCGCTAGCTAATCGTTTGATTACAGCCTGCGCAATAGTACGGCAACTGCTACAAATTATTTGAAACTGATGAACAATTACATCGCCTGGGATCTTCATCCGATGTGTCAGAGTCACCACCATGCGCATCGTGGCCACAATCCACTTCACCGTCGCAAACCCAGCCCAGAGGAATGCATTTCAATGCTGTGCTGCATAGAAACTGACCGGGGCTGCATGTCCTGGGTGCTGAAAAATGACGATAAACGAGATTTTTATTACCTTCGTCCGACAACATTTAATGCTCACAAAATCATTTGGTAATGCGTCGAATGAGATTTTGAAAACGTCTGTCTAATTAGTATGATTGATAGGAAGTCCGCAACAAATTGCAGGTTTTCAAAGTACTAGACACCTGCAGTGAATTGACTGGGAAAACACATGATTAAATCCATTATTTTATGAACACGCATTGACATGCAAGCTGCATGCACTTTGCTACTGTGAAACAAACTGCTCTGATTACAATGTATGTGTAATGTAATCAGGTAGATTATAACAATTAAACAATCACTCTAGTTGCACGCTGTTGCTAGTTGTAATTACCGAATGATACCCCAGAGCCCCAGGAATGGTAGGACTGAATGACCGAAGTTGGCATGACCTGCTCAATTGCAGCATGCTCCAGGGAAAACATTAATAATATGGTAGGCCATGATGGCGTGCAAATAGGTCCATTAAACTTAGTGCGTTAAAGGAGTTACATTCAGAAGCAATGAAGTGTTTTTAAGCAGGGCAATTAACACGACAGGAATATAATGGTGCTAAGTACGTTTAACAATGAATATGCTTGCAGCAACCCAACTCGCTCAAACAAACTGTCTTAAGTTAACAAAATCGATTAATATAAATATACCTTAATTCAATTTAATTCAACTTACTTGTATAGATTCCCTAAATAAAGTAAAATTACCAGCTATAGTCACAGAAAACGTTTCACACCTAAAAAAATCGTAGCTTAGAGCCTACCGTTTGCTCTATGCTGCACCATTTCGAGTTATTGTACTTTAACCACTATGTGGTTTCTAAATTGGCCAGCAATATTCAAGAGGTCGAAATAATGATAGATATCCAATCCCTTTAACAATTTCAGGACAATTTTTAAAAAAATATTCCTTGGAAAAACTGGAGCCGTTGATTAGCTTACTTAGTATTTTTTTCTGATACACTTCAATGAACGCATCAGTACATAGCATTTCATAAGTGATAATGATTTCTAATTAAATAATTTACAGTAGCTACAATTAAAAAAACAACAACACGTATATGGAAATTCAGAAAATGCGTTTGTTCTACCCTCTACACGAAAACCTCATGGCCAAGGAACTTTTCTTTATTAAACTTTAAAGCTGCTATATTCTACAGAGATATACACGTAAAACAACCAGGTTTTTCGCAATTTGAAAGTATCTCTGCCCTAAATCATCATATAGAGCGGAATGCATAAAAAATGAAGATTGGCAAGGTAATAGTTTAGGTACATGCAGATCATTAATAAACAGTAAGAACAAATGAGGGCCTAAATATGACTAGTTAAAAAAAAATTAACAATAATTGTTGAACTTGGATTTTAATTTAGAGACGCATAACGTCCCGTTGTTTATGGATAAATGGCCAGTAAGTACATCAAACCAGCTTTTTCACGTTTCATTGCCAGCACCTGAAGATATTCTGGTTCAGCTACAATATACCTTGTGGCAATGCGTACTGTACAATAAATTTAAACAACTAATATAATGAAATAGGCGTTATTGAAGCAGAATATTGAATGAAATCCATCGATCGATGACAGGGCTACGAGCAGCGGGTATCATTTAATTCTAGTATGCTCCATTGTTCCAAAAAAAGCGTGCACTGTTTGCCTACGTTTGCCGAGGTACATGTATTTTTATTGGAGACAAGTGTTATCCAAATCGAACAATGCCTTACCAATAGGGAACACATAAGATATCCCCAGACAACTATCGTTGTTGCGATATTTGAACAATATACACACGTGTATGATGTCATTTGCATTCTCCGTTTGCGTGGCAATTACGTAGGCTACAAACATGTACAATTGTACATGCAATTGTGCTTATTTTTAGTTTGACGCTCAAAGAGGTAAAGCCATTTTATTGTATTTTAGATGTTATAATGTTGATTAACTTACGGCAATCGGCCGGCTCATCCGAGGCATCATGGCAATCAGGAACATAATCGCATTTCCACCGAAGTGGGATGCACTTCTTCCCATCCTCACAGCGGAAATTGTCGTCTTGGCAATTTAACGCAACTGCAATGCAAAGAAAAATAAAACATAACTGTCCGATTTTGCGGAAACGATACATAAAGTAATACATAAATTTCGGTACTATTGTGGTTTTCTTCCATTCTTTTCAGAAATCAAAAATTCAGAGAGCTTGGAATAAATATTGTTTTATGGTAAGAGCGAGACTATTCTCTCTTATATATAAGAGACAACGTTCGCTCTCATCTCTCAAATAATAGCCACGCAGCTTAAGGCCATAAAACTGTTAGAAATAGGCAGTAATAATAGACCTACATTAAAAATACGTTAACTATTAACAAATTATCTTTCTAAAAAGTGGGGAAAATACCATCAATTTTACAATTTTAAAAAATCGCCTGTGACCTTTGTATTTTATATTATTAAACTATAAAAGCCGAATATATTGAGCATGATTTACTACCTCAATACCTAAAAATAATAGAAATTATAATAATAGTAAAACAGAAAATAAACCTGGATTTGTCAATGACAACTTCTATACTGTCTTGAAATTTTGATACTATACATGTGCTGGGTGTTTAAACTTTGAGCCTTTAATTAGGGTTACAGAAAGGGGTTATTTAATGTAGGACAGAATCTTCATGCATGTATGTAAGTTTAAATTAATTTCAATCTTTCTTTGATCAACCCTCAAGTGACAATAAAAATTGCCCTAGCAACTTTCATTGAAGTGGAACTAGACGTTTTTTTTTAAAGATTACACGTCTCTTTATATTTTCCAGTTGCCAATGGAGATTTTAAGGGCGGAAGAAGTTCAATAATGCTAAATTATATTTACCAAAATATGAATGAGTGAATAAAAATAAAAAGCTGAAGCAATGGTAAACTAGAGTCGATGACGATTGTCGATTACTACAACAATTTCCCACTTGAGGGTCCCGCATACAGTCTACACCCTACAACAATTTATAGGGCCTATTTATTATTATTTGTTCAAAAAACATAATAACATAAATAAACAGTGATAAGTTGATAACAGTACTTTTAATACGTAATGGTTTCGGGAATATACGCATTTTTCATATAATTGAATCTGCGATTTCCGTTAGTCTAAATACAGTAATCAAATGCGTTTGGACACAATGAGAATAAATTTTGAAACATTTCGCAACATCGTTACTGTGCATGCACCGAAATTTACTATCAGCGAACCAGTGGTTGATCGTTCAACGCATACCCAAGATACTTGCAATAACGATATTGCTGATACTGAAAAATTCATTTGGTCTTTGTTTCTGAAATAGTAAAAGAAACTGGAACTTGGGTTTTTCATCTAAGGGCACTAACTGCTAATTTTAGTCGCTATCATCTACAGCATCCAAAAGACGACCGTTGAAGTTCGCCCTCTAGCACAATGTCCTCGAAATACAATCGCACATAGAGGAGGCATGGCAACCTCATCACCAGGTAGCGGTGATTAACTTGATTTATTGCTAAGTCAGGCAATTTAAGCTCGAAATCCCCGCTTGCATGCGCACTTAATTTCATTTAAAAATAGCTCATAACGAAGCTGCGGACCCGTTCAACCGAAACAAGCGCGATTTCCTGTTGATATTTAGCCACCTTTTAAGGGGGGTTTGCATCAACGGTAAACAACATTGTCGTCAACAAGAGGGTTAAACAACTCCATGTTTTGTGTCAAGGGTAACCAGCACCACCACCAACAACAAAAAAACTACCATAAAAACTCGCTATTAGGCTACACCTGCAGTCTGGCTACGAAATTTTATCAGTAGGTAACGGTAACCGGTGATGATAGGCGTATCTTTCTACGCATCGTTTCCAACTGTGCAAGCGATTAAAATCATGGATGAAATCTAATTCAATTGCGAGGAAATATTGAAAGTTCAAGAACAGCATCACGCAAACATTTGCGAATTGCTTAATGACATTTATAGATTTTTAATTGTGCATTACTGATTTAGTAATTGACGGGGTGTATTCCATCAATATATTGAAAAAATAAAATTTCTCATAATATAGCAGCTAAAGAAATTTCTTAAAAAACACTGGGAATCTGGAATTCCTGAATATGTCCATTTTAGCTGAGTTCTCATTTCAGAGGTAATAGGCGACAGTTACCATTTCTTCTCTCGTGAGATTGAGCGGAGAGTGAAATGAGAGGTGAAAGGGAAAGTTGCCTCTCGAGAGCTCGAACAAGCAAGTGGAGGTGGTAGGCTACTTAAAGCGTTATCGAGAGTTTCTCTTGCGAATCAGTTCACAAGCCTATTTTTGGCTGTCGTGAAATTGCTCTCACCTCTTAATTGGACACGCAGTTTAACACGCATTAACACGTATTGTAAAAACAAATTTCCAATCATTTTCTAGTACATTGTATTTTATTACATGTACTCCCTATACTTTTACACAGGTTGATTTTATACATACCGGGTATATATAACAACCAATAGCGTTTCATCCCGCTATGTAGCGGTCCTTAACAGCGGTATTGTAAATACGTCTGTTCAAAGTTTACCATTGGTAAGGTGAGCAGTCTATAAAATGTTCTCGACTAACTCGAAATTAGGTCATCCTGTCATCTTTTCAAGCTAGTCTTTGAAATAGTTCTCAATCGCGGATCTGCGTAAAATCTAGAAGGACAGGCCTTACACAATCTGAAATCCAAGCTGTGCAAATGTAATTCTATAAAAACAGAAGCTTGCAATGTCATCCAGCTGGGCTCCATCAACGGAGTTAAATACACATTGTAAAGCCAGCTTTCTTTCTTGTAACTCCTACGTTCAGCTTTATTTGAAACCAGTAGCAACAGCAGTGCTACGGCTAACTCCCTTAATTAAACTTCGAATTACATGTAGGTGGTAGCCGAGTCCTTTTCTGAAATTATGCACGATTCGAAAAAACACGACATGTGGCCGATATCAGTTGACGTAGGCATGTTTCGATTTTGGGTCTGTTACTCCGTTAAAGTGTACATGCATTTAAAAGTAATTGGCTTATTACGAAGGCATTTGTAGTCGAGCCTGAAAGTTACGCTGGCGTACGCATTGGATCTTATCCAATTATGTAATGCAGACTATAGGCAGCCACATTCCTTCCGCCTAGCGAGAGAATCAAGAAGAACATCTTTTGCCTGAGCTATTTTTAATTATGACAGCTAATTACCTTTCCTAAATTAGATACAGGGTTGTTTTGAAAATACTAACGAAAATGGTGCTTACTTGGGGAAATAATATTAATTCATTCACGGTTATGGAAGCAGTCCGCTCAAAACCTGAAAGCATGATGATCAGCGATCGGCGAATTAACTTCAAATAAGCTAATAATATTAAATCAAAATTTCCCGATTTCGAAATGCACCAGAACTTAGTCCATGTTTAAAAATAATTCATATATATTTTTGGTTCGGAAGAAGTTACACATCAGTATTCTGATGCTTGTATTTCACGCAGGAAGCAAATTAAACGCTCACGAAGTTTGGCACACAATCGTACGTCATCGCAGTTTTCGTTGCCAAAATTCAGCCGTTCACATATTTTCTTTGGTGCAGTTTCTCTAGCTGTACGTGTAAATTCGTCTATTAGCCTAATAAATTTGAAGTAAATTAAGATGTAAATCAAAATGTTAAAGAAATAGGATATTTATCATTAGTCCGACTTTTTCTCCAATACTGCTGGCCGAAATGCATCAGGAGTCTCCCATATGACAAGTTGTGATCAAGACGTTAACTGGCAATTCTAATTTAATTGCTGGAATCTTTAAACGAAACCACCTAGGTGGTAGAATGTTATTACAATTTATTATTACCATACGTATTGGGGGAGAGGGGTCTAAAATCATGAAAATCCCTAGATGGCCCCTTGTTGGATTACTTCCCTTTGCACGTGGTATTCACTTGAATTGAACTAAATATGTGGCACTATATAAATAGGATATGGAGCTATATGAATAGGATATCTTAGATATGGAGTTATTTTTTTCATGATAAGATTCGTCTGTTGAAAAATTTAAAAAAAATTACTGCTCTACAATACTTGCATGTAGTTAATCTTTTATGACGTTTTTTACAATTGTATTTCTACGTTGAGTCGTCACTAAAAACATGTTCGTTCTTTTCTTCCAATACATAAGAATAAATTGCAGCCTGCATAATTATCCAGAACATTGACCCCATGCTTGGCTTAATTACAACACACAAAGGTATATTAATAAACCCCTAACTCATTTTACGAAACGGACTTTATTAATTGATATATTTGGCAATATCTCAAGAACTGTAGGATTGAGGACGTTAGGCCCTTTTCACATATTGCCACATACACGTATATAAAACAAAATTCAAACATCGTTAAAAACGATCTGGATGGTGGATGGATGTTTGCCCGATTTTCAACAAACTTTTTTATTCAGAAATAAAGCAAAACGGCGTAGACACTTTTTTTTAAACAATGATGAATTTTTTTTGCTCGTCTTATATAAAAGCGTAGGAAAGGAGACGATGATCTCACGGTTACAGGTTTTGGTTACCCACTTTAAAAAAAGAGCGGCATTTTTGAAAAATTTGCTTATGGGTAGCCGTCGCGTCGCTTCCACTTCTGCCCAGATACATTGTACATAGTAGCTCAGCGACAGCTGTAATGATTTCACAACTGTCAACACATAAGTACCGTTCCAGCTCCTTTAACCTTTTACATATTTCAAGTGACTAAAACAGCCGCTCATATGCGGTAGCGCAAATCGAATGAGTTCATCAATTGAACTTCGGCAATGATATCTGAGCGATTATGACAATATACACGTATATTTATTTATTCCCCTTAAGAATGCGTGATTCCCGTTTCATTTATCTCCACTTAAATGAAGCCAAGCATTTGTTAATTCACCAGTGCAATTTACTAAGCAACATATTTTCAATCAAGCAATCCTTTCGCCAAAGTTCGTGATGAGCTGAGCGCTGTTCCAAATTGCACTACTTTGATTCCATATACAGTTCAGTTACAGTCGAATATCAGGCACAAATTATTTATCTGCCATTTAAAGCTCTATTAAAATGATTACAGCATGGAACGGAGCCGTTTCGGCTAACGTATATTAAATCAAACATTGAATGCTCTAATACAAATAAAATATCAGTGATGTTTGTTGTCAAAAATAGGTTTATGAAGTCACACAAAAACGACACATGTCACGTCATAAAGGACACCGTGGGCCTACACGCGTCCTAACAATTTAATGTGCTTCTCTCCTTAAATTTGACTTTTCTGAATAAATTAAAACAATGTCTACGGGACAAGTTTATAACCCTTGTAAGCGAGGCAACGAGAGTATCGAGGAAATGTGTAGTCATGCTGACATTCTCGTATACACCAGACCGTACACATGTACATGTAGATGAATAAAGAAGCTCAGTGAACAGTCCTACCAGATTTGTTGAGTTCGCAAATGCATTTCCTGACTCAATTATAAATAAATTATAGGCCTACTGTTCACGAGGAAAATAAGCCTGTTGAAAACGTCATCTGTTTCTAATTAATTTGCTGTTTCATCTCTTTCAGCCTATAGCTTCAACTGTTCCATTTCGAGATTTTCAGTAAATATAGGGTCGTGGAAAGTATGCCAGAAATTAATCACAGTAGAAATTTTGACTGCAGACTAAAAGGTCGATTGAAGTAGTAGAACAGTCATACATAATTTACTGAGGGCATCTAGCATAAGATGAATTTAACGACAGTGTTTACAAATAAACAACGTTATCGGTGACTTATCCGTTCAATTTATCCTTAAAAGCACACCAAGCATCACTGTGCAATTCGGGACTTACTTCAAGTAATTTAACGGGAACAGTACCATGTAAATGTAGTTGAATAAAGAAGCTCTTTGAGCATGTTTTGCTGCAATCAAATTCAATTCAAAGTTATTAATCGAGATACAGTGAAAGCTCGATAACTCGAAGTCGCAGGGGACCCCCAAAAATATTCGACTTATCCGAATTTCGAGTTATC